>JANAVB010039345.1:0-67789 GCA_029216955.1 Iris pallida | reverse complement strand
CCAAAAAACTTCCAAAATATTACAAGTTTGCCATCAAATTTTTTACTTGGGGCTAGCCCAAGGAAAGGTATAAATATCAACTTTCATTTTCATTTTCTCTCCTCATCTCTTTCTTTCTTCCTCAACTCTTTTCTTCTCTCCCTCAACTCTAGGTCTAACAATTTAACCCAACGCTTTTCTTTTCTCCCTACATTTTTTTCAAATTGTTCTCTCCCTCAACTCTAGGTCATGACTCCTCCCATTTATTGGTAAGTCAACGAATTAATACATGTTTAATATTTTAAACATGAATTCCACATATAAAAGTTGAATTATGTGTTTAATGTAGAAAAAATTTAATATAGAACAACCGGGATCATCAGATGTTCCTGCCACGTCCGAAGAACACGTTCCCGCCATGTCCGAAGACCACTTTGATGCATCGAAAGTCCTCTTGGTAACTAAATTTTAATTTTTCATCAGGTTAAAATTCGTGTTCTGACACAGAGGACTGCCAACACTCTGGCAGTCCTAATCATAGACTAGGACTGCCAGAGATGTGGCAGTCCTAATCATAGATTAGGACTGCCAGAGATGTGGCAGTCCTTCACATATGAAGGATTGCCAGGACCCTAGCAGTCCTACATATATGTAGGACTGTCAGGGTCCTGGCAGTCCTTCACATATGAAGGACTGCCACATCTCTGGCAGTCCTAATCTGTTATACCTGAATACAGAGTTTTAGTTTGCTATTTATGGACACCAATTGCCGCTATTAATACAATTTGCTATTTATGGACACCAATCTATGCACGGTCCTAATCTATGAAAGCTATTTGCTTTATGATGTTGTCTAATTATACTAACTTTTAAGTTCTATTGTAGGACATGAGATCTACCGATTTTGCTGTACCGGCTCCAATTGCAGTCAATGTAATCCATTTATTCTGGACCGATCTTTGTTTTGAATCAAGCAAGGGTGCGGTACATTGGTGTAGAGAAGTTGGACGAGAAAACAACATAGTGCTAGTGATATCCAGATCGGTCCGAAATCGACCGGGACGACAAACTGTGGTGGCTGACCACTACGACGACGAAATCGACTAAGTATGGATATATTTACAGTTTGACATTTTGTATATGAAGGACCACTTTTGTACACAGTGAAATATAAAGTACATTAATCTATATGGAGTAAATTTTGTATACAGTAAAATATGAAGTTCAGTATGTTATATGTGTATACATGTATTCTATCTGTGTTATATGCGTCTATCTGTGTGCTATTTGTGTTATATGTGTCTACCTGTGTGCTATCTGTGTTATATGTGTTTACGTGTGTGCTATCTGTGTTATATGTGTTTACATGTGTGCAAGTATGTGTGGCAAAATATACCAATTTGTTAAAATATCTGTGTTAAATGTGTTTACATGTGTGCAAGTATGTAAGTCTCTGTGATGAGAGTTTTGAAACTCTCTATCACAGAGAGTTTCAATTAGGACGCCACCCCCTGGCAGTCCTACACAAAAGGAGGACTGTCAGGGTGCTGGCAGTCCTAATTGAAACTTGCCATTCTCCGTGTAATTTAGCACGGAGAATGGCTATCTGATCCAGTATTAGGACTGCCACCCCTCTGGCAGTCCTAATTAAAACTTATTGTTACAACAAGTATCAATTATGACTATCAGCACCCTGGCAGTCCTATTTGTAAGTCATTGAATTAATATTTGTTTGCGATTCTAAAATTTTGACAAAAAGTGCTAAAACGGAGGTCCAAACATCATTTTTTTGCGATTCTAAAATTTTAGAAGGCCGTCTAATTATAAAACAGTTAATCTCAGCCTCCTCGAAGATACGCTCATTTTGCGACAAACCGGGCCACGTTTTGACCTCCAAGTCAAAAGTTATGGCCCTCCAAAGTTTCAAATGACCATAAAATGCACCGGAATGACCATTCTCCATTTTAATTTACACGGAGAATGGCCATTCCCAATGTTAAAACGTAGGTGAATGACCATTCTTCGTGTTAATTTACACGGGAAGAATGAACATTCTCCGTTCTCCGTGCTAAATTACAGAGACTTACAAATAGGACTGCCACCCCCTGGCAGTCCTACATTGTATTAGGACTGCGAGGGTGCTGGCAGTCCTAATTCAATGTAGTACTGCTAGGGGGTGGCAGTCCGGATACTGGATCAGATAGCCATTCTCTATGCTAAATTACATCGAGAATGGCCATTATCCGTGCTAAATTAAGAGTTTTCAGTTAAGGAGCTCCTCACAGAGTTTGATAAGTAGGACTGCCACCCCCTGGCAGTCCTACACTGAAGTAGGACTGCCAGGGTGCTGGCATTCCTAACTCAAACTTGCTGTTGCAGCAAGTTTCAGTCAGGACTGCCAGCACCCTGGCAGTCCTACTTTAGTGTAGGACTGCCATGGGGTTGGCAATCCTACTTATCATACTCTGTGAAAGAGTTTTCAGTTGAGGAGCTCCTCACAGAGTTTGATAAGTAGGACTGCCACCCCCCAGGCAGTCCTATACTGAAGTAGGACTGCCAGGGTGCTGGCAGTCCTAACTCAAACTTGCTGTTGCAGCAAGTTTCAGTCAGGACTGCCAGCACCCTGGCAGTCCTACTACTTAGTGTAGGACTGCCAAGGGGGTGGCAGTCCTGATACTGATACTATGTACAGAAAAAACAATAATTCATCACAAGTACATAAACAATAATAATTCATTACAACTACATAAATATTTTACATCCAACTTAAGATTCATCACAATAATTCATCATAATAATCCAACTACAATAATTCATCCCAATAATTCATCACAACTACAATAATTCATCACAAGTACTTAAGTTTCAAACATTACACATCCAAATTAAGTTTCAAACAAGTACATAACTATTCCACACCAACTTAAGTTTGAAACAAGAAAAATATCCAGATCCAACTATATATCATGTCGGGCCTTTGAACGAGACCCCCTATTGTTCATGAAGGGGAAGTCAACCACGTCGTCGATGCGATCAAGCTCGTTGGCGACCGCGACACTAGTGTCACTTTGGCAACCTCTCCGAGCTTCGGGCGCCGGTTCGAAAATTGTTATCGGACGCTCGAGAGGACGTCCCATACGTTCCTTCCGCTTTGACGCGGTGGGCCGTATTCTTTTGTTAGCGGCCGGTGGACTGCATGACAACATATAGTTATTAAATAATAGAAACAACATGCATTACCCACCCCCATATGTCATAACAGTAGGACTGCCAGGTCTGTGGCAGTCCTACTGAAAATCAAGACTGCCACAGTCCTGGCAGTCCTCTTTCACAAGAGGACTGCCAGGACTTTGCCAGTCTTGATTTTCAGTAGGACTGCCACAGGCCTAGCAGTCCTACTGTTATAAGACCCGAACTGCCACAACGATATGCTAGTTTGTCGTGTTCTAGGATTAGGGTTTCAACATAAAATGTGGGTTTCTTGTGTTCGAAAATTAGGAAAGAGAACATGAAAGAGATTCTAAACCTATTTTATCAAAACTTTTTCAAGAATTAAAAATATTCTAGGATTTTGAATTGAATGTACAAAATTCTCGAATAAATTAGGGAAGAACGTACCTGGATTCCGGTTGCTTTGACTTGCGTGTAATCTCTTTGAGAAGGTTGTGGAAGAAATCTTCGTGGAGGAATTGGGAGTGGAGTGGTGGAGAAGAAGAAATTAGGGTTTTAAAAGAGGGAGAGGTAGAGAGCTCTTTTTTTCTTCTTTAGGAGAGAGAGTGTAGAATGAAAATGAAAGTTAAATGAAGGGTTTGGGGGGTTGGGCTGCCCCCTAGCAAATTCTCCACCTTCTTGGGCTGCCCCTAAGTAAGTAATGCCCTCTAGCAATTTTGGTAGTGCCCTTAGAAAAAACCTTATGATAAAAGAAGGGGGCAACTGTTCTCGTAAGAGAACATCATCGGGGAAATTTTTTTTGAAAGGTTTTTATTTATTTAGTTATCAGTATTGTTATACAGTATATGACTAAATTTTATATTCTATCATTTACTTATTATTATTATTAAAGTTACTAATTTTGTGAATTATATATTATTACCGTTCAAAACTTTATATATGAAATAAAGGTTAGAGCCCTAAAATATTTTTTGAGATTTTATTTTGTATATTCATTTGAAACATTTTGACCCATGAAAATTTAGTTTTCAAATATTAGAATAATTTTCTAGTATTATTTTTGTATAAATATTTTAACAAGTGAAATATTTCTTTTATTAAAAAAATTCTATTTTTGACAACTTAGTCTTTAGCCTAAAACGACTTTTACCTAAAACCTACTAAAATATATTTTTAAAGTACTATAAATATTTTTCTAAAAATAGCATGAGTGCCTTCCCTACAAATTTCCTTCGAGTATCACAATTGATCGTGACTAATCGCACGTCCCTATTTTCTCATGAATTTCGGACCCTTATACTTCGACCCCGCCTATTGGACAAAACATGACTTGGTAGATCATCCCACCATACCCGGCGAAACACCAGGCAAGATACCTTGCCATTACTATTTATTTCTTTGCTCATTATATTGCATGTATTTATTTATTTAGTATTTATTTTTCTGTAAATATAACTTGATCTTCACAGTCATGCGTAGATGCAATTTTACTGTTTAAATTCTTTATTTTATTATTGATTTATTTTTTATGCACACTTGACCTAGAAGGAAGAGACCTCCTACATTCATTGGCCTTGACACATGTATGCCAAGAATCACGAGTCGCACATAGATCTCGGACGTGTGTACCGAGTGGCCAACGGTACATATAGGACGAGCGTTAGGTTATAACTACTAATAGGATTGCATGATAGAAGACTAGTAGTTATTGGAGTTAGAACATTGTGGGGAGAATACAACAGGGCGTTGACATCCTCCATATCTATTGTAGACTCGCTCGCTACTGAGGAACATTAGGTGGACTATATGCTATAGACTCGCTCGATACTGAGGAATGGTATATTAGTTAAACTCGCTACTAAGGTACTTTTATCTTGACTTGACTTGAAGGTTATACGAACATGCTCTATTCTTGATTGTACTTTTGGTTTATGTACTTATGCCTGATCTTGACTAGGAAAAGTATCTTGTCACGGACTAGTTTGCCATACCTTGTCCTTATTTGGTAGGTGTGGTTAACTGCTTTGAAGATAAGGTACTGTAACTTGTTATGGTCCAGATTATTGTTGAACATCTTTATATTCAGTTTATGGCATGTTCTTCTTGTATCTTGTTACGTCCCTCTGAGGACCTGGTGATTTCTCCAGGTGTGTGTTTATGACTTTCCGCAGGTGCTCTAGCCAAGGCCATGATTTACTCTCTTCCTTCGAGATGATTGCTCTTAGACCATCATTTGTATCGCTCAACAAATTTCTTTATTGTTTATGTATTTCTTCTTTTTTTAATAGTTGGTTGTGGATTTGTCTCCGGCCAACGTCTTGTACAAAATAACAATTCATAGTTGATTTATATTATTATTCTTTTATTTTTGTGGATGAGATTTAGTTGTGACGGTTTACTACGTTATACAGCTTATGTATACATATGACGATTCCATAAGTTGGAGTATACTTCGTATGTATGCAGCTGGCATATCTATGTACTTAGTCCTACGTATTTTGGGACTGGAACGTTACAAATGGGATGGATTGATTCCGCAACACCTTTACTCGACGATCAAGGATGACTACTGGTTGCTCATGGTAAGACAATCTCGGATCAACGATGATTTCAGAGTGATCAAGCACATGACTGCTTTCTGCTACGTATATCCTCAGCTGTGACACATTTAATACATCATGTACTCCATCTAGCGACGGTGGCAATGCCAATCTGTAGGCAACTTCTCCAATTCGTTCTAAGACATCGAAAGGGCAGATATATCTTGGACTCAACTTGCCGCGTCCTCCGAATCGAATTATACCTCTAGTGGGAGATATCTTCAAGAAAACATGGTCGCCTTCCTTGAACTCCAAGGGTCGGCAACGGTGATCTGCCCACTGCTTCTATCTATCCTGCGCTGCTCATAGGTGACCTTGTATCTTCTTCACCTTCTCTACCGTGCTCATGACTAATTTAGGACCCAATATCTGTCGCTCTCCTATGTCGCTCCAACAAATAGGAGATCGACACTTCCTACTATACAATGCTTCAAACAGAGCCATTTAGATGGTCGCTTGATAGCTATTATTGTAAGAGAACTCCACAAGATGATGGTGGTCTTCCCATGATCTGCCAAAGTCAAGCATACATGCCCTTAATATGTCTTCTAGCATCTGAATAGTATGCTCTGACTGTCCATCTATCTGTGGGTGATAAGCCGTGCTAAACTTCAGGTGAGTGCCCAAGATTTCTTGCATGCTCCTCCAAAAGTGCAAAATGAACCTTGAGTCTCGGTCCGGTACAATGCTAATTGGCACACTGTGTAGATTTACTATTTGCTTTATGTACATGTCAGCCAAGACTTTCGTAGGCTAGCCTACTCTAAAAGATAAAAAGTTTGTTGATTTAGTAATTCTATCAATGCTCACCCATACAGCCTCTTATCTACTAGGACTCCGAGGAAATCCCCTGACGAAGTCCATGGTGACGTGCTCCCACTTTCACTTGGAAATAGGAAGCGGCTGCAACAATCCAGCTGACCTCTAGTACTCCGCCTTCACTTGTTGGCATACCAAACGCTTGGCCACGAAATAAGCTATCTCCCACTTCATCATGTGCCACCAATTGTGATGTCGAAAGTCTCGGTACATCCTGGTTCCTCCGGGATGTATTGAGTAGATCGAGCTATGTGCTTCGGCCATCGATTCGTGTCGTAGCTCTCTGTTTAGAACATAAAGACGATCATCGCATCATAATGTTACATCGGGGTGAATCCTCAATTCTGTCTACTCTCCTACTTCTGTCCTCTCTCTAAATTGTCGAAATCCAGCGTCCGTGGGTAATGCTGTCTTGATCCTCTCTACTAACGATAATTGTACTTGACGATTGGCTAGTAAGCCATCCTGACCGGGCAATACGACTTCAATTCCAAGCTTCTTCAAGTCTTCTATAAACTCCTTCTGTGTAGTCAATAAATAAGCCATGGGCTTACGGCTTAATGCATCTGCTACAACATTAGCCTTGCCCAGATGGTAATGCAACTCGATCTCATAATCTTTCATTAGCTCCAACCAATGACGTTGTTGCATGTTCAACTCTTTTTGTGTGAAAATATACTTGAGGTTCTTATGATCGGTATAGATGCCAATCTTGTCGCCATACAAGTAATATCTAAAAGTTTCAGAGCGAAGATGACCGTTGCGAGATCTAGATCGTGGGTTGGATAATTCTTCTCGTGCACACTCAACTACCTCAATGATGCTACTATACGACCATGTTGCATCAAGACGCAACCTAATCCTTTTTCGGATGCATCGCTATATATCACAAATCCTCCAGGGCCTGGGGGTAGTGTCAAGATGGATGCAGTGGTCAAGCGCTTCTTTAACTCATCTAAAGTAGCTTGACACTCGTCCATCCATACGAACTTTTGGTCCTTACAAGTCAATCGAGTCATAGGCCCCACTATCCGTAAGAAATCTTGAACCTTCGGTAATAACTCGTAAGTCCAAGGAAACTTCTCACCTCAGAGGCTGATGTGGGAGCGGGACATGCCTTGACTGTTGTGATCTTCTCCAGATCTACTGATATGCCGTCTCCCATGACAATTGTAGAAGCATGAAAAAGTGCAGATGCATAGAAGCATAGAAGACAACAGTTACATTCATAAACTTCACAGAAGCGTAGGAGATCGCTGTACACATCAAAGTTCAGATTGTTAAAGGTAGTACATAAAGAATTTTTTTTATTAAACATCATGTTTACAAAGATCTATTACAGATTCTTTATGATTATATTTAAAGACTAAAGACCTAAAGTCTACAAATGTGTAATCTTTAGAAGCGTGCAGTCACCGAAAGCGTAGCAGCGTCAGTGCGAGCACACTTCCATCTCAGAGTGAGCCACTTCCTGGCCAACGAAGTAAGCTATTAGCCCGAGCAAGAATTTAGCTAAAGCATCTATTGGCCCAAGCAAGAACGCAACTCCTACGCGAAGCTCACAGCACAACTTGTGGCTTTTCTAGCATAAGAGGGCGCGCGGCTCTCCCGCTCTAATATGACCAGCGAAGCCATTATTGAGCAGGACAGAGCGCAACATGTATCCCTTTGAATTGGCAATAAACCCAAATCTGTAGCTTGGACCTCGAAGACGTCTCTTGTGTTCGAACCCACTTTACCCAATGCTCAAGAGCATCTCTGTAATGACCGTAGTTCATATTACGTATTTTGGGATACGTGTACGTACTATACTCGTATTGCATGTCTCCTTGCTTGGTTTATTTGGCATTTTGCTTGGCTTGGTTCGGTTCGGCTTGGTTCGGTTTTTTACGTGAACTAAACCCCTACCCACCACCACCCTCACCATTCATTAACCCAACTCCCATTCTCTCTCCTCATTACTTCTTCATTAATTCTTTTTCTTCCCCACCATTACTCTTTTCACCTACCTGAGAGAGAGAGGGGGAAGGCATAGGCAAGTGCAACTTGCTTCATGGAGGAACTCAAATTTTGTTGTTCCATTTTCTTCCTCACGAGATTCTAAGATACTTTAGTACTTAGTATTTTTAATTTCCATGGCTTATGTCATGTAGATCTAAGCTTATTGTATTTTTGGATTTTTTGGGTTTTGATCTATTAAACCTTATTATTTTCAAGTTTTGATGGTTCCATGTTGTAGATAATTTCGTTCTATCCCATTTTGACCTGTGGAAGTCCAAATTTGGACTTATAATGATGGTTTTATGGAGCTTGGAAGCTATGGGTTCCATGGCCATCCTTCTCAGATTTTCGGAGAAGATGGGCACCCATTTACCCAGCCGCATAGATGAGTACTCATCTACTCAGCCGCATAGGATTCTGTTTACCCAGCCGCATAGATGAGTACCCATCTACAGCCGCATGAGATTCTGTTTACTCAGCCGCATAGATGAGTACTCATCTACTCAGCCGCATAAGACCCTCACCTACTCAGCCGCATGAGACTCATCCACCCAGCCGCATAGATGGGTATCCATCTACCCAGCCGCATAGATGGGTACCCATTTACTGTCGCAAAAGACCCTCATCTACCCAGCCGCATGGAACTACCCAGCAGCATAGATGGGTATCCATCTACCCAGCCGCATAGATGGGTACCCATTTACTGCCGCATGAGACCCATCTACTGCCGCATGAGCCCCAATCCACCCTTGGCCGTATATTATCTAATTTAGTTGTTTTTTGTCCTATTTGGCTGATTTATGGCCAGAATTTCTCCCAACTCCTAACATGAAGTTGTAGAACTTTTCCTTGGCTTCAAGAATATGTTACTAACTATTTATGCAAGTTTTCTCATTTGTGATGATGTAAGGATAGAATACGACGGTGGCCTATTGTGGCGCACTCACGACAAAAATGATTGACAAGTAACATGGCATGATAGTGGTCCGTCGTGGCGCACTCTTGATAAGTAAACCTGACATGATACACCTCGATATGTTGTTGTGACAGCCAACACGACATGACAAAAATGAATGGCCTGGACACCATGGGCAATTTTGTTTGTACAAATGAACTAGTATTATCTTGCATCATGTCTAGGATGGGGACCCCTGAGTACCACGGTCAGGGATACCTACTGAAATTTGACTAAGATTAATAACTAGAATAATCCAGTAGTCATAAAGAGATTTTTCCAGCTACAAGCAATCCCGTTATCTGGGCGCCCCACCTGGGATCTGTAGCCTGCCGACGAGTAGGGCACATTTCTAGCCCACAGTCATGTGGTGCACCTTTCAAGATACTTAAGGGTACATACATTTCTTGGACGATGTACCCACATGAACTCATCCCCTAATTGCGTTCGGATAGCCTGGATGGTCTACATGGCTTGTGGCTGTCGGAATAATCTCACTGCATCTTGCTAGTAACTAGGCTTGTGACAACCCTAGTTAGTTAAAGTATCAAGCCGTATTCATTGCTTGGCCGTGATTGATTGGATGGAGTTTAGCCCAGTCTAGTCTTGTCCTAATAATGTACAAGATTGTAACATGGCTTGACTACTTGTGTTTTATTTTATCCGATAAATGGGAGAAACCAAGTTCTGTTCAGATGAAGTGTTCCAACCCCGGTCCTTGTTTGGTTTATGGATTTCAACTTGGTTATCTGAATGGTTCCATGGTTATCTTACCATATATCCTCATGATGCTATATCTCTCTAGTTTTACTATATTATTATTATATTCTATGTTAATTGCTGGTTTTAGTTCCTAAGTGAAGTCTCCTTTGTGGCACTTGCTTTTTCTGGGATCTGACCCAGCTGGTTTTGTATGGCCAGATTTCGGAGCAGCTCCAGAGGATCTACCGACTTTCCTGCCCGATGGTGACCACCAGGCGTAACCAGGGCAACGAATGGATTTCTTTTGTTCTCCCACTTTATTGTAAAAATATTCTTTTGAGGCGCTTAGTCGACGAGCACCTGTTTAGCTCGATTGCACTTTACTTACTGTCTGCCTACGGGCTGTAACATGATTGGCAAATCCTAGGGTTGATCATGTATGACTGAAACTCTTGCTAGTCCTGACATTTTGTACGACTAGCTTCATGATCATCCAAATATGTAATGTATGGGACGCCTTACTATTGTATATTTGGTGCTTTTACATCTTGTAAATGTTATTACTTGCTTGAGATTGAGACATTAGGCTTGTTCACGACCATAGGAGACTGATGGCTTGTAGTTAAACCCTCATGTATCTAGACAGCCGTGACTATATAGCGAGGTGAGTTGTACTTCAACATACGTAGATGGCTATGTATGTCCCCGCTCTCCAGTATTCTGGTTCTGGGGCGTTACATGGTTTAAGTGGTAGCCCATGCATGTCTTGAAAATCAAGATCTGTGAGGGTTTATCGAATAGATGTCTCAATCAGTACTCGTCCTTGATCTCAGTTCGTATCCTCTGGATCCCTGAAATTCTTGTCCTGATGACATGCTTGTATCTTTGATCTGTCATGGTCCCTCCTTATTGTTCCCTATGTTATTTTCTTCAGCAGAATTGTACCTGGCCCTATCGATCGGCAAGGCGGAGCATCTCCCGTGGACCAGCAGTAACCTGGAGATCAAACCCAACATTCAGTTGTAGCCTCCAGAGTCATGCCTACTGGAGGAGAGCCACCAGTTCAGCCCGTTCAGCCTACAGAGCCTGATGAGGGCACTTTGGTGGGTCTCATCAGGTCATTATTGGCTTCCCAGGATCGTCGAGGAGATGCCTTGCACCAGGCGGTGACAAATGCTCTGACCAGAGGAGGTCATCAGGGTAACAGTGCGGCCAACAACTTCAAGTGCTTGAACCCTCCCTTATTCGATGGTAGTGAAGATGCTATTGCCGCAGATGCTTGGCTATAGGATATAAAAGTGATTCTAGAAGCGACGAAGACGCCCGAGAACGAGAAGGTGGCGGTAGTACGCCTACAGTTATTGGATCTTGCCCGCAGCTGGTGGGCGGTATAGGCCGTTAGATTAGTGGCACCTGTTGCGTGGGCAGTATTCCGAGAAAGATTCCAGACCAAGTACTTCAATGCTGTAGCTCGGTACGATCTACAGATGAGGTTCACCAATCTGAAGCAGATGGACAGGACGGTCGGCGGATATGCAGTCGAGTTTTTGAGACTTAGTCGATTTGCTCCCACCTTGGAAGCGACCGAGTTTGATAGAGCCCAGCGTTTCCAGCAGGGGCTCCATCTAGAGATTTTATTAGCAGTAAAGCAATTTGAGCATCAGACTTTTATGCAGTATTGAGAGCAGCTAGGAGGCATGAGTATACCTTCCAAAGGATCGTGGATAGGGTCGGAGGTCGGAATAGATCTCACGGCCAGATGAATCTGTCTTCAGCACTAGCCCCGACAGTTAGGGCTTTGACCATTAGAGCTCCGAGGCAGGCGACCTCAGTGACGTCGGTTCAACATTCAACCCCGACGAACCCTCAGCAACAGAAGTAGAAGCACTCTTCCGCAGTGGGATGTTCACATTATGGAAAGCCAGGACATGTGGTGGCAGAATGTCGTAGGGCGCAGGGATTGTGCCTGGCTTGTGGGACAGCAGATCACAAGATAGGATCCTGCCTGAATAGAGGTAGTTCCTCATCGTCCAAATATTCTAGTCCTTCGTTGAGGGGACCAGCACCAGCAACAGTCCAGCAGCAGTAGCAATATCCGTTGCCGAGGCCCTTGCCACCTCAGAGCCAAATATTTCAGCAGCAGAATCCCCAGCAGTATGCGCAAGTCCACACCCAGGTTCAGAACCGCCAGAGAGGTTTTCAGCATAGGGGACCCGCACCCAGAGGGCATGGTCAGGCAATGGCGATTACCGTAGAAGAAGGATTGGCACTAGGTGAGGTAGTGGCAGGTACTATTCTCGTCAACTCCTTTCCAGCATCAGTGTTATTTGATTCTGGTGTATCGTATTCATTCATGTCTGCACGATTCGAGACACGGATAGGACTGGAGCCCGAGTCCTTATCAGTAAGCCTCAATATACTTACTGGTAATGGTCTTGTGGGAGTAGATAGAGTATTTTCCTCGTATCGGATCGTAGTTAGCGGTAGAGAGTTCCCCGCTAGATTGATAGAATTTTTGATGGCCGATTATGATGTGGTCTTAGGGATGGATTGGTTAAGGAACCAGTATGTTAGGATAGACTGCCATGTTAGCAGGGTTGTTTTTAGCATTCCAGGATGGCCAGAGTTTTTCTTTTCCCGAGGCAAAGTTGAACCTTCTCCTCCAGTATTGCGGATGGCAGTAGCAGCAGTACAGTTACCCCGGATAGTCGAGGAGTTTCCAGATATTTTTCCAGAAGAGCTTCCAGGAATGCTGCCAGAGCGAGAGATTGAGTTTACTATCGACTTGATCCCAGGGACAGCCCCAGTGTCAGAGAGAGTCTACAGGATGGTGCCATCAGAGTTAGAGATATTGTACAAGATGATTGAAGAACTTAGGACCAAGGGATTCATTCATGCTAGTGGATCGCCTTGGAGAGCCCCGATGCTTCTTATAAAAAAGAAGGATGGTATGTCCAGATTATGTATAGATTATCGTACCTTGGTGACAATCAAGAACAGATACCCTCTCCCGAGGATAGATGACTTGTTTGATCAACTCAAGGGGGTATCAGTATTATCGAAGATTGATTTACGGTCAGGATACCATCAGATCAGAGTCAGAGAGCAGGACATCCCGAAGACAGGTTTCAGATCTAGATATGGGCATTGGAAGTTCCTTGTTATGCCATTTGGGGCAACCAATGCGCCAGCTGTAATCATGGACCTCATGAATCGTACTTTCATACCTTATTTGGATCAGTTCATGATTATGTTCATAGACGACATCCTGGTCTACAGCAAGAGTGAAGCGGAGCATGAGCAGCATCTTAGAGTTTTCCTCCAGATTCTCAGAGAGCACCAGTTATACGCGAAGTTCAGTAAGTACGAATTCTGGCTCGATCGCATTTCGTACTTGGGTCATATCATTACCAACGGTGCGGTAGAAGTGGATCCCCAGAAGATCGTCGCTATTGAGTCGTGGCCGGTACCCAGCACAGTTGCAGAAGTTTGTAGTTTTCTTGGATTGGTCAGCTACTACCGGCAGTTTATTTCAGACTTCGCTATGATTTCGGCACCACTGTCCCAGTTGACCCGCAAGGATGCACAGTTTGCCTGGACAGCAGAATGTCAGGATTCTTTTGAGAAGTTGAAGCGACGTTTGATGACGGCACCCATTCTAATGCTTTCAGATGGGACTGGGGGATTCTCGGTGTATTGTGATGCTTCAGGCAGAGGTTTGGGATGTGTTTTGATGCAGCATGGAAAGGTAATAGCTTATGTGTCACATCAACTTCGTGATCATGAGAGGAATTACCCAACCCATGACTTGGAGTTGGCAGCAGTAGTGTTTGTACTTAAGCTTTGGAGACATTACTTATATGGAGATAGGGTGGAGATTTTCACTGACCACAAGAGCCTGAAGTATGTGTTTACCTAGAAGGATCTTAACATGCGTCAGAGGAGATGGCTAGAGCTGCTTGTGGATCATGATATCAGCCTGCAGTATCATCCTGGAAAGGCCAACGTAGTTGCAGATGCATTGAACAGAAGAGCTGGAGTTTATTTCCTAACAGCACAACCAGAGATATTAGCTGATCTTCAGAAGATGGGTATAGAAGTTGTCCTTCCAACCAATGTGGCGTTGATGGCTAGCATGCAAGTTCAATCTAGTATAGTAGAGAGGATCAAGTTGGCACATTCAACATATTCCTTGCTTCTGTGGCTCAGAGCAGAGTGTGAGGCAAGACGAAGGCCAGAGTTATGCATTCATGAAGAAGGTACACTTCGACATGGTAAGCATCTTTGTGTACCCAGTGGTGATATCAGACAGGAGATCATGGCAGAAGCTCACAGTTCTCAGTATTCAATTCATTCCAGTGGCACGAAGATGTACCGTGATATCCGTCAACACTTCTGGTGGAATGGCATGAAGAAGGAGATAGCCCGGTTTGTCTCTCGGTGTTTGGTTTGCCAACAAGTTAAAGCTGAGCATCAGAGGCCAGCTAGACTTCTTCAGTCTTTGCCGATTCCAGAATGGAAGTGAGAGCATATAACCATGGATTTGGTGACAGGATTACCTAGATTCCTGACCAGTAGAGATACTATTTGGGTTATAGTAGACAGGCTCACGAAGGTGGCTCACTTTCTTCCGTTCAGAGATGGTCAGTCGACGGCTCAGCTACCCGAGATATACCTCAGGCAGGTCGTCAAATTTCATGGTGTACCAGTCAGTATTACCTCGGACAGAGATTCAAGATTTACGTTGCACTTTTGGTGCAGCCTGCAAGAGAGTTTAGGAACTCACCTCCAGTTCAACTCAGCTTATCATCCTCAGACAGATGGTCAGTCAGAACATACCATACGAATCTTGGAAGATATGTTGAGATCTTGTACACTCGACTTCGGTGGTTCATGGAAGGATCACCTGTACCTGGTGGAGTTCTCGTACAATAACAGTTTCCAATCCAGTATCCAGATGGCACCGTTCGAGGCACTGTATGGTAGGAAGTGTAGATCCCCGCTAGCATAGGAGGATATTGGATAAAGGCATATGCTCGGTCCGAAAATGATTACTCAGACAGTTGAGGTGGTTATAAGAGTCAGAGATCATCTCCGAGTCGCACAAGATCGCCAGCGCCATTGGGCCGATTCTCATCGGCGCCCTCAAGAATTTTCTGTCGGCAACCACGTATTCCTTAGGATCTTGCCTAACCGTGGCGTCATTCATTTTGGCGTACGGGGAAAGCTTAGTCCTATGTATATAGGGCCGTTCGATATTCTAGAGCGAGTAGGTGATGTATCCTATCGTCTCGCTCTCCCATCGTCGTTGCGTGAGTTGCATGATATCTTCTATGTATCCCAACTACGACAGTATATCCCGGACCTGAGCCACATCCTGGATCATTCAGAATTGGTTATTAGTACCAACCTTTCGTATGAGGAGAGGCCCGTGTCTATGTTGGACCGGAGAGAGAAGATACTCAAGAACAAGACTATTAGTTTAGTCCATGTTGCTTGGGGTCATCACTCTTTGGGTGAGTCAATATGGGAGCGCGAGGATGATATTCAATCGCGATATCTCGACCTATTTGACTCGAAAGGTATAATATCTTTCTTATGCACTCAATTCCTTGCTTGAATGAATGATTGCATGGTGGACTGCTTAGTATAGCTTGTCTGTGATTAGTATAGCTTGTCCTTGCCTCTCTATCCTTTTAATTAAATTTCGAGGACAAAATTATTTTAAGGTGGGTAGAGTTGTAATAACCGTAGTTCGTATTACGTATTTTGGGATATGTGTACGTACTTGACTCGTATTGCATGTCTCCTTGCTTGGTTTATTTGGCATTTTGCTTGGCTTGGTTCGGTTCATCTTGGTTCGGTTTTTTATGTGAACCAAACCCCTATCTACCACCACCATCACCATTTATTAACACAACTCCTATTTTCTCTCATCATTACTTCTTCATTAATTCTTCTTCTTCCCTACCATTACTCTTTTCACCTACCTGAGAGAGAGAGGGAAGGCTTAGGCAAGTACAACTTGCTTCATGGAGGAACTCAAATTTTGTTGTTTCATTTCCTTCCTCACGAGATTCTAAGACACTTTAGTACTTAGTATTTTTAATTTCTGTGGCTCATTTCGTGTAGATCTAAGCTTATTGCATTTTTGGATTTCTTGGGTTTTGATCTATTAAATTTTGTTATTTTTAATTTTTGATGGTTCCATGTTGTAGAGAATTTTATTCTACCCCATTTTGACCTATGGAAGTCCAAATTTGGACTTATAATGAAGGTTTTATGGAGCTTGGAAGCTCTGAGTTCCATGGCCATCCTTCTCAGATTTTTGGAGAAGATGGGCACCCATTTACCCAGCCGCATAGATGAGTACTCATCTACGCAGCCGCATGGGATTCTGTTTACCCAGCCGCATAGATGAGTACCCATCTACTGCGTCATGGGATTCTGTTTACTCAGCCGCATAGATGAGTACTCATCTACTCGGCCGTATAAGACCCTCACCTACTCAGCCGCATGACACTCATCCACCCAACCGCATAGATGGGTATCCATCTACCCAGCCGTATAGATGGGTACCCATTTACTGCCGCATAAGACCCTCATCTACCCAGCCGCATGAAACTATCCATGTCACTCTCATTTTCCGTATTTCCCGTATTTTTTCCCGTATTTCGTATTTTTACTCGTATCTGGATTTTGGCATGTATTTTATTTTTCTCAAACTTGTGGAATTTTGGTATTTCTCGTATTTTGGGTTTTGGCATGGCTCGGTTTTATTGGATTGGTTCGGTTTGGTTTGGGTTATAGGTATTGGATCACCTTAGCCTATGCTCCACCCTCAACACACCACATCCCACCCTCTTTATAACTCCACCAACATTTTCTCTCCTCATAACCACCATTTATTTCCTTCTTCTGCTTCTCCTTCCTCTACACAACTCTCCCAACCCTAGGCAAGTACATCTTGCCACTACATAAGAACCCTCTTTTCTTTGTTCATTTGCTAGATTAGGACATGATGATCGACATTAGCTCTTGGTATTTTGTGATTTGAAGTCTCCATTATTCTAGATCTAGGTTTTTCCCATTTTCAGATTTTGCATGTTTTGATCCATTTTAGTTGGTTTTCTATGAGTTTTGATGTTTCCATGTGGAAGGGCATTCAGTTTCACTCCAGTTGGAACTTTGGAAATCCGGATTTGGAGTTCGGATGGCCAAGTTGTGATGCTTTGAAGCTTTGGGTTCATCCATGGTATTCTTGCTGTTTGGAGAAGACAGTGAGGAGTGTGCAGAGCTGTTTAGCTTACGCACACTGAGCTGCGCGCGCTCTTTAGCGCTGCGTACGCAGACTTGAGTACGCTTCCTGTTGGAAGAGTGCTTCCTTGAGCGTGCGTGACTTTTCACGTACGCTGCTTCCTTGAGCGTGCGTGACTTTTCACGTACAATGCTCCCCTTGAGCGTGCGTGACATTTCACGTACGCTACTTCCTTGAGCGTGTGTGACTTTTCACGTACACTGCTTCCTTGAGCATGCGTGACTTTTCACGTACACTGCTCCCCTTGAGCGTGCGTGACTTTTCACGTACGCTGCTTCCTTGAGCGTGTGTAACTTTTCACGTACACTGCTCTCCTTGAGCGTGCGTGACTTTTCACGTACACTGCTCTCCTTGAGCGTGCGTGACTTTTCACGTACACTGCTCTCCTTGAGCGTGCGTGACTTTTCACGTACACTGCTCCCTTGAGCGTGCGTGACTTTTCACGTACGCTGTGTGCCTTGGTACGCAGACTTGAGTGTGCCTTGGTACGCAGACTTGAGCGTGCCTTGGTACGCAGACTTGAGTGTGCCTTGGCACGCAGACTTGAGCGAGCCTTGCGTGCGTGCTTTTGTGCGTACGCAGCTTCCCTGCGTGCGTGCTTTTGCACGTATGCTGCCCCTTGACCCCTTGCTTAACCCATTGGCTTTGGAGTATTGGTTTTATTACTCGATTTGGTTTTTCTTTTGATTGGGTTTCCTGAGGTCTGTTTAACACAGCACGATTATCTTGACCCGACACGGCCTAGCACGATTTTTAAGTAATTATTTATGACTAGAACGGTTTTCGGATTTTCTGTGAATTATGATCCTGGTATTCTCTGATCTCCTTGCTAGTGACCCAGTGGGGTGCACACCTAACTTGTAACTTGTAATAAATCCTTGTGACGCGATAACTTGATAGTGGCCCGTGGCGGCGCACTCCTGACTTGACATGACATGATAACTTAGCTTGACCTGTCTTGACACCGTGGGTGGTTCTTTCTAACTTGCTTGTTAAATCCACTTGTCCAATCTTCCATCATGTCTAGGAAGGGACTCCTGAGTACCACGGTCAAGAGTACCTACCAAAATGGATTAAGGTTAATAACTAGAATAACACACTAGTCATGAAGAGATGACACAGCTACAGGCAATCCCGTTACCTGGGCGCTCTAGGGATTTGTAGCCTGCCGTCGAGTAGGGCACATTTCCAGCACACTGTCAGGTGTTGCACTCTCTAATTCACCTAAGGGTACATGTGTCTCCTGGACAATGTACCCACCTGAATTCAACCCTAATCTTTCGTTCTGGGTAACCTGGATGGTCTGCAGGGCTTGTGGCTGTGGAACAATCTCACTGCATCTTGTTAGTAATTAGGTCTGTGATAACCCTAGTTAGCTAAAGTAGTAAGCCGTAGGATCTACTTGGCCGTGATTGATTGAATGAGGTATAACCAGTCTAGCTATGTCTTGATTCAGTGCAGTATTGCTTCCTGTCTTGATTTCTTGCATTATTATCTTGCCGATAAATGGTGGGAAACCAAGCTCTATTCAGATGAAGGGTTACAACCCCGGTCCTTGTTTGGTTTACGGGTTGTAACCTGGCTATCGAAATAGTTCCATGGTTATCTCGTCGTATATCACCCTGACATGTTCCCGTAATTCTAGTTTTTAATATTAGTCTTTCTTGTGTTATTTGCTAGCTTTTGTTCTTATTTCGTGGCCCCCTTGTGGCACTTGCTCTTTCTGGGGTTGACCCAGCTGGTTTTGTGTGGCCAGATTTTGGAGCAGCTCCCGAGGATCTACCGAGCTTCCAGTCCAATGGTGAACACTAGACGAAACCTGGGCCAAGAGTGGGTTTTCCTTTTTGCTCTGCCCACTTTATTGTAAAAATATTCTTTTGAGGCGTTTAGTCGATGAGCACCTGTTAGCTCGATGCACTTTTATTTACTGTCTGCCTACGGGCTGTAAACATGATTGACAAATCCTAGGGTTGATCATGTATGACTAAACTCTTGCTAGTCCTAACATTTTGTAACGACTAGCTTCATGATCAGCTGAATATGTGATATTTGGGACGTCTTATTATTGTATATTTAATGATCATACATCTTGTGACTTTACTTACTTGTTGTGATTGAGACACTAGGCTTGTTCATGACCATAAGAGACTGTTGGCTTGTAGAAAACCCTTACATATCTAGACAGCCGTGACCGTATATCGAGATGGTTTCCATTTCAATATACGTAGCTGGCTATGTCTGCCCCCGCTCTCCAGTATTCTGGTTCTGGGCGTGACATGGTTTAAGTGGTGGCCCATGCAGGTCTTGTAAATCAAGATGTGTGGGGGTTTACCAGATAGATGTCTCAATCAGTACTTGCCCTTGATCTCTGTTCGTATCTTCTGAATCCCTGGATTCTTGCCCTGATCCTGTGCTTATATCATTGATCTGTCCTGGTCCTTTTCTTATTGTTCCCTGTGTCGTCTTCTTCAGCGGCACTATACCTGGTCCTACCGATCGACGAGGTGGAGTATTTCCCGTGGATCAGTAGCAACCCGGAGATCAAGCCCAGCATTCCGGAGTAGCCTCCAGAGTTGTGCCTACTGGATGAGAGTCACCAGTTCGGCCCGTCCAGCCCGCAGAGCCAGATGATGGTACCTTAGTAGGCCTCATCAGAACCTTGATAGCTTCCCAGGATCGTCGAAGCGACGCCCTGTACCAGACAGTTCAAGATGCTTTGACCAGAGGCGGTCATCCAGGGAACCAGGCGGCCAACAACTTCAAGCGATTCAACCCTCCTTTCTTCGACGGCAGCGAGGATGCGGTTGCCGCGGATGCATGGCTTCAGGACACTGAGGTGATTCTGGAAGCAGCCAGGACACCTGAGAATGAGAAGGTGGCGGTGGTACGCCTGCAGTTGTTGGATTTAGCTCGCAATTGGTGGGCGGCACAGGCCATGGGATTAGTGGCACCCATTGTTTGGGCAGTGTTTAGGAAGAGATTCCAGACGAAGTACTTTGATGCTGTGGCTCGGTACGACCTGCAAACCAGATTTACCAACTTGAAGCAAGGAAGCAGGACATTCGACAGTTATGCGACCGAGTTTTCTAGGCTGAGTAGGTTTGCCCCCACCTTGGTGGCAACCGACCTCGATAGAGCCCAGCGGTTCCAGCAGGGACTGCATTTGGAGATCTTGTTAGCAGTGGAGCAGTTCGAGCACCAGACGTTCGATGCAGTCTTGAGAGCAGCTAGGAGGCATGAGTATACCTCCCAGAGGATCGTGGATAGGACCAGAGGTAGGAAGCGGTCCCATAGTCAGATGCACCAATCATCAGCTCCAGCATCGACAGCTAGGGGATTGACCATTGGAACTCCGAGGCGGGCGGCCTCAGTGACGTCGGTTCAGCATTCGACCCCGACGTACCCGCAGCAGCAGAAGCAGAAGCAGACTTCCGTGATGGGATGTTCTCATTGCGGGAAGCCAGGGCATGTGGTGGCAGATTGTCGCAGGGCGCAGGGATTGTGCCTGGCTTGTGGAGCAGCAGATCATAGGGTTGGAGCTTGCCCGAATAGGGGTGGTTCATCAGCATCCAACCCTTCTAGTTTTTTGGTGAGAGGACCGGCCCCAGCACCAGTTCAGCAGCAGCAGTATCAATCTTCGAGGCCCTTGCCGCCTCAGTCTCAGGCATTCCAGCAGCAACACCCCCAACAATATGTACAAGCCCAAGCTCAGACCCAGAATAGGCAGAGAGGTTTCCTGCAGAGGGGACCGGCAGCCAGAGGACAAGGTCAGGCCATGATGATGGCTATGGAAGAAAAAGTTGCACCAGGTGAGGTAGTGGCAGGTACAATTCTCGTCAACTCCTTTCCGGCTTCGGTATTATTTGATTCTGGTGCATCGCATTCATTCATGTCTGCACGATTCGCGACACGGATAGGATTGGAGCCCGAGTCATTATCAGTAAGGCTCAATATACTTACTGGTAATGGTCTTGTGGGAGTAGATCGAGTATTTTCCTTGTGTCGGATCGTAGTTAGCGGTAGGGACCCGCTAGATTCATAGAGTTTCCTATGGCAGACTATGATATAGTCCTAGGCATGGATTGGTTGAGGAACCAGTATCCTAGGATAGACTGCCATATTGGCAGAGTTGTCTTTAGTATCCCCGGCGAGCCAGACTTTTCGTTTTCCAGAGGCGCAGTGGAGCCATCTTCCCCAGCATTGCGGATGGCAGTAGCAGCAGTACCGTTGCCCCGGATAGTTGAAGAGTTTCCAGAGGAGCTTCCAGGGATGCCGCCAGAGCGGGAGATCGAGTTCACTATAGACTTGATTCCCGGGACAGCACCAGTATCAGAGCGAGTCTACAGGATGGCACCTTCAGAGTTGGAGATTTTGTACAAGATGATTGAAGAACTGAGGACCAAGGGATTCATCCGTGCAAGTGGATCGCCTTGGAGAGCCCCGATGCTTCTTGTGAAAAAGAAGGATGGTATGTCCAGGCTATGTGTTGATTATCGTACCTTAAATTCGGTGACAATCAAGAACAGATACCCTCTTCCGAGGATAGATGACTTGTTTGATCAACTTAGAGGGGCTTCAGTGTTCTCGAAGATCGACTTGCGGTCAAGATACCATCAGATCAGAGTCAGAGAACAGGACATCCCGAAGACAGCATTCAGATCGAGGTATGGACATTGGGAGTTCCTTGTTATGCCCTTTGGAGCGACCAATGCGCCGGCCGTATTCATGGACCTCATGAATCGCATTTTTATGCCTTACTTGGATCAATTTGTGATCGTGTTCCTAGATGACATCCTGGTCTACAGCAAGAGTGAAGCGGAGCATGAGCAACATCTCAGAGTCGTCCTTCAGACGCTTCGGGAGCATCAGTTGTACGCCAAGTTCCGTAAATGCGAGTTCTGGCTCGATCGCATTTCGTACTTGGGTCACATCATTACCCGAGGAGGAGTGGAAGTGGATCCCCAGAAGATTTTGGCTATCGAGTCGTGGCCGGTACCCAGCTCAGTGGTAGAGGTTCGCAGCTTCCTTGGATTGGCCGGCTACTACCGGCGGTTCGTTTCAGATTTCGCAAGGATTTCAGTGCCGATGACCCAGTTGACCCGCAAGGATGTGTCGTTTGTTTGGACAGCAGAGTGCCAGGAATCATTTGAGAAGTTGAAGCGAGGTTTGATAACGGCTCCCATTCTCACCCTTCCAGATGGGACCGGAGGATTCACAGTTTATTGCGATGCTTCAGGCAGAGGATTGGGATGTGTCTTGATACAGCATGGGAAGGTAATATCTTATGCGTCACGCCAACTTCGTGATCATGAGAAGAATTACCCGACCCACGACATGGAATTGGCGGCGGTAGTGTTTGCTTTAAAGTTGTGGAGACACTACTTGTACGGAGATAGAGTGGAGATCTTTACTGATAATAAGAGCCTGAAGTATGTTTTCACCCAGAAGGACCTTAATATGCGACAGAGAAGGTGGCTCGAGCTATTGGTGGATTATGACGTGGATTTGCAGTATCATCCCGGGAAGGCCAACGTTGTAGCAGATGCATTGAGCAGGAGAGCCGAAGTTTATTTTTTGACAGCGCAACCAGAATTATTGGCAGATCTTCAGAAGATGGGAATTGAAGTGGTTCTTCCAACCAACGTGGCATTGATGGCCAGTCTACAGGTTCAGTCCAGCATAGTTGAGAGAATCCGGATGGCGCAGTCAGCAGATTCCAAGATCCAGCGACTCAGAGCAGAGTGTGAAGCAGGAAGAAGGCCAGAGTTATGTATCCATGAAGACGGTACCCTTCGGCACGGCACTCGTCTTTGTGTACCCAGTGGAGATATCAGACAAGAAGTCATGGCAGAAGCCCACAGTTCGCAATATTCTATTCATCCGGGTGGTACGAAGATTTATCGTGATATTCGTCAGCATTTTTGGTGGAATGGCATGAAGAGGGAGATAGCCCGGTTTGTCTCTCGGTGTTTGGTTTGCCAACAGGTTAAAGCTGAACATCAGAGGCCCGCTGGACTTCTTCAACCCTTACCGATCCCAGAATGGAAATGGGAACATATAACCATGGATTTCGTGACCGGATTGCCCAGATCTCCGGCCGGCAGAGATGCTATTTGGGTAATTGTGGACAGGCTTACCAAGGTGGCACACTTTCTCCCGTTCAGAGTTGGACAGTCGACGGCGCAGCTAGGAGAGATGTATCTCAGGCAGGTCGTCAGGCTTCACGGTGTGCCAGTCAGCATCACCTCAGACAGGGATTCAAGATTCACATCACACTTTTGGCGCAGCTTGCAGAAGAATTTGGGGACTCGCCTTCAGTTCAGCTCAGCTTATCACCCGCAGACGGATGATCAATCAGAGCGCACAATCCAAACTATTGAAGATATGTTGAGATCTTGTACCCTTTACTTCGGTGGTTCATGGGAGAACCATCTGCACCTGGTGGAACTCTCGTACAATAACAGTTATCAGGCCAGTATCCAGATGGCACCCTTCGAGGCTCTTTATGGCAGGAAGTGCAGATCCCCGCTAGCATGGGACGATGTCGGGGAGAGGCAGATGCTCGGACCCGAATTGATTTCCCAGACGGTTGAAGTGGTCAGGAAGGTCAGAGATCACCTCCGAGTTGCCCAGGACCGCCAGCGTCATTGGACCGATGCTCATCGGCGTCCCTTAGAATTTGCTGTCGGCGACCATATATTCCTTAGGATCTCGCCTAACCGCGGCGTCATTCACTTTGGCGTACGGGGAAAGCTTAGTCCTAGGTATATAGGGCCATTCGATATTCTAGAGCGAGTAGGAGATGTATCATATCGTCTCGCTCTTCCGCCGTCGTTAAGTGAGGTACATGATGTATTCCTTGTGTCCCAATTACGACGGTATATTCCAGACCCAAGCCACATCCTAGACCATTCGGAATTGGTTGTTGGTACCAACCTTTCGTATGAGGAGAGGCCCGTGTCTATTTTGGACCGGAGGGAAAAGATACTCAAGAACAAGACTATTAAATTAGTCCGTGTTGCTTGGGGTCATCACTCTCTTGGTGAGTCAACGTGGGAGCGTGAGGACGACATCCGATCGCGATATCCCTACCTGTTTGACTCGTGAGGTATAATGTCTTTCTTATGCCTTACATTTTCCCCTTTCTTGCTTGTATTGTATGATTGTATGATTTGACTGCTTAGTGTAGCTTGCATGTGCTTAGTGTAGCTTGTCGTGGCAATCTCTAGCTCCTTGATTAAATTCCGAGGACGGAATTCTTTTAAGGTGGGTAGAGTTGTCACCCTCATTTCCCGTATTTCCCGTATTTTTTCCCGTATTTCATATTTTTACTCGTATCTGGATTTTGGCATGTATTTTATTTTTCTCAAACTTGTGGAATTTCGGTATTTCTCGTATTTTGGGTTTTGGCATGGCTCTGTTTTATTGGGTTGGTTCGGTTTGGTTTGGGTTATAGGTATTGGATCACCCTAGCCTATGCTCCACCCTCAACACACCACATCCCACCCTCTTTATAACTCCACCAACATTTTCTCTCTCCTCATAACCACCATTTATTTCCTTCTTCTTCTTCTCCTTCCTCTACACAACTCTCCCAACCCTTGGCAAGTGCATCTTGCCACTACATAAGAATCCTCTTTTCTTTGTTCATTTGCTAGATTAGGATATGGTGATCAACATTAGGTCTTAGTATTTTGTGATTTGAAGTCTCCATTGTTCTAGATCTAGGTTTTTTTCCATTTTCGGATTTTGCATGTTTTGATCCATTTTAGTTGGTTTTCTATGAGTTTTGATGTTTCCATGTGGAAGGGCATTCAGTTTCACTCCAGTTGGAACTTTGGAAATTCGGATTTTGAGTTCGGATGGCCAAGTTGTGATGCTTTGAAGCTTTGGGTTCATCCATGGTGTTCTTGCTGTTTGGAGAAGACAGTGAGCAGTGTGCAGAGCTGTTTAGCTTACGCACACTGAGCTGCGCGCGCTCTTTAGCGCTGCATACGTAGACTTGAGTACGCTTCCTGTTGGAAGCGTGCTTCCTTGAGCGTGCGTGACTTTTCACATACGCTGCTTCCTTGAGCGTGCGTGACTTTTCACGTACACTGCTCCCCTTGAGCGTGCGTGACTTTTCACGAACGATGCTTCCTTGAGCGTGCGTGACTTTTCACGTACGCTGCTTCCTTGAGCGTGCGTGACTTTTCACTTACACTGCTCTCCTTGAGCGTGCGTGACTTTTTACGTATGTTGCTTCCTTGAGCGTGTGTGACTTTTTACGTACACTGCTCTCCTTGAGCGTGCGTGACTTTTCACGTACACTGCTCTCCTTGAGCGTGCGTGACTTTTCACGTACACTGCTCCCTTGAGCGTGCGTGACTTTTCACGTACGCTGTGTGCCTTGGTACGCAGACTTGAGTGTGCCTTGGTACGCAGACTTGAGCGTGCCTTGGTACGCAGACTTGAGTGTGCCTTGGCACGCAGACTTGAGCGAGCCTTGCGTGCGTGCTTTTGTGCGTACGCAGCTTCCCTGCGTGCGCGCTTTTGCACGTATGCTGCCCCTTGACCCCTTGCTTAACCCATTGGCTTTGGAGTATTGGTTTTATTACTCGATTTGGTTTTTCTTTTGATTGGGTTTCCTGAGGTCAGTTTAACACAGCACGATTATCTTGACCCGACACGGCCTAACACGATTTTTAATTAATTGTTTATGACTAGAACGGTTTTCAAATTTTCTGTGAATTATGATCCTGGTATTCTCTGATCTCCTTGCTAGTGACCCAGTGGGGTGCACACCTAACTTGTAACTTGTAATAAATCCTTGTGACTCGATAACTTGATAGTGGCCCGTGGCGGCGCACTCCTGACTTGACTTGACATGATAACTTAGCTTGACATGTCTTGACACCGTGGGTGATTCTTTCTTACTTGCTTGTTAAATCCACTTGTCCAGTCTTGCATCATGTCTAGGAAGGGACTCCTGAGTACCACGGTCAGGAGTACCTACCAAAATGGATTAAGGTTAATAACTAGAATAACACACTAGTCATGAAGAGATGACACAGCTACAGGCAATCCCGTTACCTGGGCGCTCCAGGGATTTGTAGCCTGCCGTCGAGTAGGGCACATTTCCAGCACACTGTCAGGTGTTGCACCCTCTAAGTCACCTAAGGGTACAAGTGTCTCCTGGACAATGTACCCACCTGAATTCAACCCTAATCTTTCGTTCTGGGTAACCTGGATGGTCTGCAGGGCTTGTGGCTGTGGAACAATCTCACTGCATCTTGTTAGTAATTAGGTCTGTGATAACCCTAGTTAGCTAAAGTAGTAAGTCATAGGATCTGCTTGGCCGTGATTGATTGAATGAGGTATAACCAGTCTAGCTATGTCTTTATTCAGTACAGGATTGCTTCCTGTCTTGATTTCTTGCATTATTATTTTGCCGATAAATGGTGGGAAACCAAGCTCTGTTCAGATGAAGGGTTACAACCCCGGTCCTTGTTTGGTTTACGGGTTGTAACCTGGCTATCGGAATAGTTCCATGGTTATCTCATCGTATATCACCCTGACATGTTCCCGTAATTCTAGTTTTTAATATTAGTCTTTCTTGTGTTATTTGCTGGCTTTTGTTCTTATTTCGTGGCCCCCTTGTGGCACTTGCTCTTTCTGGGGTTGATCCAGCTGGTTTTGTGTGGCCAGATTTCGGAGCAGCTCCCGAGGATCTATCGAGCTTCCAGCCCAATGGTGAACACTAGACGAAACCCGGGCCAAGAGTGGGTTTTTCTTTTTGCTCTACCCACTTTATTGTAAAAATATTCTTTTGAGGCGTTTAGCCGACGAGCACCTGTTAGCTCGATGCACTTTTATTTACTTTCTGCCTACGGGCTGTAAACATGATTGACAAATCCTAGGGTTGATCATGTATGACTAAACTCTTGCTAGTCCTAACATTTTATAACGACTAGCTTCATGATCAGCTGAATATGTGATATTTGGGACGCCTTATTATTGTATATTTAATGATCATACATCTTGTGACTTTACTTAATTGCTGTGATTGAGACACTAGGCTTGTTCATGACCATAAGAGACTGTTGGCTTGTAGAAAACTCTTACATATCTAGACAACCGTAACCGTATATCGAGGTGGTTTCCATTTCAATATACGTAGCTGGCTATGTCTGCCCCCGCTCTCTAGTATTCTGGTTCTGGGGCGTGATAATCCAGCCGTATAGATAGGTATCCATCTACCCAGCCGCATAGATGGGTACCCATTTACTGTCGCATGAGACCCATCTACTGTCGTATGAGCCCCAATCCACCCTTGGCCGCATAGTGTCTAATTTGGTTGTTTTTCTTATCCTATTTGGCTGATTTATGGCCATAATTTCTCCTAACTCCCAACATGAAGTTGTAGATCTTTTCCTTGGCTTCAAGAATATGTTACTAACTATTTATGCAACTTTTTTCATTTATGATGATGTAAGGATAAAACACGATAGTGGCCCGTTGTGGCGTACTCACGACAAGAATGATTGACAAGTGACATGGCATGATAGTGGCCCGTCGTGGCGCACACTTGATAAGTAAACCTGACATGATACACCTCGATATGATGTTGCGACAGCTAGCACGACATGACAAGAATTAATGGCCTGGACACCGTGGGCGATTTTGTTTGTACAAATGAATCAGTATTATTTTGCATCATGTCTAGGACGGGGATCCCTGAGTACCACGGTCAGGGGTACCTACTGAAATTTGACTAAGGTTAATAACTAGAATAATCTAGTAGTCATGAAGAGGTTTTTCCAGCTACAGGCAACCCCGTTATCTGGGCGCCCCACCTGGGATCTGTAGCCTGCCGACGAGTAGGGCACATTTCCAGCACACAGTCATGTGGTGCACCATTCAAGCTACTTAAGGGTACATACATTTCTTGGACGATGTACCCACCTGAACTCAACCCCTAATTACGTCCAGATAGACTAGATGGTCTGCAGGGCTTGTGGCTGTCGGAATAATCTCACTGCATCTTTCTAGTAACTAGGCTTGTGACAACCCTAGTTAGTTAAAGTATCAAGCTGTATTCATTGCTTGGTCGTGATTGATTGGATGGAGTTTAGCCCAGTCTAGTCTTGTCTTGATCATGTATAAGATTGTAACATGGCTTGACTACTTGTGTTTTATTTTATATGATAAATGGGAGAAACCAAGTTCTGTTCAGATGAAGGGTTACAACCCCGGTCCTTGTTTGGTTTAAGGATTGTAACTTGGTTATCTGAATGTTTCCATGGTTATCTTACCATATATCCTCATGATACTCTATCTCTCCAGTTTTACTAAATTATTATTATATTCTGTGTTAATTGCTGGTTTTAGTTCCTAAGTGAAGCCTCTTTTGTGGCACTTACTCTTTCTGGGATCTGACCCAGCTGGTTTTTTATGACCATATTTCAGAGCAGCTCCAGATGATCTACCGAATTTCCTGCCCGATGGTGACCACCAGGCGTAACCAGGGCAACGAGTGGGTTTCTTTTGCTCTCCCACTTTATTTTAAAAATATTCTTTTGAGGCGTTTAGCCGACGAGCACCTGTTTAGCTCGATTGCACTTTACTTACTGTCTGCCTACGGGCTGTAACATGATTGGCAAATCCTAGGGTTGATCATGTATGACTGAAACTCTTGCTAGTCCTGACATTTTGTACGACTAGCTTCGTGATCATCCAAATATGTAATGTATGGGACGCCTTACTATTGTATATTTGGTGCTCTCACATCTTGTAACTGTTATTACTTGCTTGAGATTGAGACATTAGGCTTATTCACGACCATAGGAGACTGATGGCTTGTAGCTAAATCCTCATGTATCTAGACAGCCGTGACCGTATAGCGAGGTGAGTTGCACTTCAACATAGGTAGCTGGCTATGTATGCCCCCGTTCTCCAGTATTATGGTTCTGGGGTGTTACATGGTTTAAGTGGTGGCCCATACAGGTCTTAAAAATCAAGATATGTGAGGGTTTACCGAATAGATGTCTCAATCAGTACTCGCCCTTGATCTCTGTTCGTATCCTCTGGATCCCTGAAATTCTTTTCCTGATGACATGCTTGTATCTTTGATTTTTCCTAGTCCTTCCTTATTGTTCCCGATATCATTTTCTTCAGCGGTATTGTACCTGGCCCTACTGATCGGCAAGGCGGAGCACCTCCCGTGGACCAGCAGAAACCTGAAGATCAAGCCCAGCATTCAGAAGTAGCCTCCAGAGTCGTGCCTACTGGAGGAGAGCCACCAGTTCAGCCCGTTCAGCCTGGAGAGCCTAATGAGGGCACTTTGGTGGGTCTCATCAGGTCATTATTAGCTTTCCAGGATCGTCGAGGAGATGCCTTGCACCAGGCGGCGACAGATGCTCTGACCAGAGGAGGTCATCAGGGTAACAGCGCGGCCAACAGCTTCAAGCGCTTGAACCCTCCCTTCTTCGATAGTAACGAAGATGCTATTGCCACAGATGCTTGGCTGCGGGATACAGAAGTGGTTCTAGAAGCGGCGAAGGTGCCCGAGAACGAGAAGGTGGCGGTAGTACACCTACAGTTATTGGATCTTTCCCGCAGCTGGTAGGCGGTACAGGCCATTGTATTAGTGGCACCTATTACGTGGGCTGTATTCTGAGAAAGATTCCAGACCAAGTACTTCGATGCTGTAGCTCGGTTCGATCTACAGACGAGGTTCACCAATCTGAAGCAGATGGGCAGGACGGTCGACGGATATGATGTAAAACCCCTAAATTTCTACTAAAATTTTTTTTTATTAAATTTACATGGATTTAAAATTTTGTATTGTACGCCACGTAGTCGTATTATACGTCGCGCATGAAATTTTATTTTTCGTAGTTGCTCGTCGAGTGCGAATATGTGCGAGCGTACATATTTTAGAAAAATATTTTTTTTCCTATTTTATTATTTCAAAATATTATATAAATATTCTTGCTATAAAAAGCCTTTTGTTTCTAAAAAGTTATTAATAGTAAATAATATTTTTGTATACTAGAAAAGCCTAATATTTTTGCATGCATATATTTCATAATTGTTTATTGGTCTATTTTAAATAAAAGTATAATTTCCGAGATTTATTAATATTAATATTTTATTGTTCAAAAAGATATTTAAAAGTATTTATTATTTTCGAAATTATTATTATGGTATTTTTGGAAACCATATTTTGAAGTTATTATGGCAATTTAAATCGTGATTTGAACTTATGTATTTATTTAAATAGTTAAATAATTGATATTGGAATTATGGATTTGATTTTAAACTAAGGGAATTAAATTAGATTTAATTGGATTTGATTTGAGATTTGATTTGTTGAATTATTTAAATTAAGTATTGAATTATCTATTTTGGGGTTTAAATCAATCCTAATCATTATCAAATTGGGAATTCCCACATCCTATAAATAGGCAGGTACTCCTCCAATTCATATTTTTCATCCATCAAATTCCACAAACCAATCGTGCAGTGCCTCGTGTCCGTGTTCCACGTCCCAAATTATTATTCCATATTATTACATCTACATTATCTTCTTCCTCGTGTCAGACACACCCCGACATCATCAAATCCCTAATCCTAGCCTAGCCTAGCCTAATCTACGCTACGCTACTTCTGCCTCCCGTCAACGTCCGCCGTACCCGACCTCGGTCCCCGACCTTCACCCCCAGCCTTCTACCACCGTCGCCGACAATGCCACCCGCTGCCAACAAACACCGCAATCCCGACTCCCTGCTATCCCCCGTCTCCACCGTCTTCACCAATCACCACCCGACACCGTCCCAATGAATCGGCCAACCACGACGACTCCACACCTGACCACCGACCCCTAGCCACACCACCGGCCAGTACTCTCCCGACCAGCCAACACCATCACCGACCACCCGGCCACCCGCCAAGACCCCGACACCGTCATCATCACCTCAGCCACAAAAAAAAACCACCGCCACATCCAACCCACAACACCACCAGCAAAGAGAAAATCAACAAATAACACACGCACCCTCACCTGGCCGCGCCCCGCCGCTGTTCCCGTCGCGTGCCTCCCCGCATCGGCGAGCGTGCCCCGACCGGAACCCCAAAACCGCCATGTCCGCCGTCCGCCACCGTTGTGCAGCTCCGTCTCGAGCGGTGGCTTCGGATGACCCGACCTCTCCGCGCCGGCGCATCGAGACGATGTCCGTCGCCGCGCGAGTCCGCACCCAGCTGCTTTCTCCTCCCGTCATGCCGCCTAAACCGCTGCCGGTGGCCGAGAACCCTCCGCGCCGCCACCGCACACCGCCCCTTGGCGTCTACTCCTCCGCCTTATTCTTCTCCTCCGCCGAAACCCTTCTCCCGTGGCTCCGATCATCCCGCTCCGGCGAACCACCTCCGCCGCGCGTCCTCTTCCCCTCCGCCGCGCAGACCGGAGCGCCGGCAAACCCCGCGCCGGATCTCCCTCTCCTTCGCCTCGTCCTTCGCCCCACAGCCTCCGACCGCCTCAAAACCCCGCTTCCGCGCCGGCGTCAGCCCCGCGCCCCCTCCTCGGCGTGTCGCGCCCGGCCGACCCACTCCCTTCATCTCCGATCTTCTCCACCCCTCTCTCCGCCTGAGCCGACTCCCCTCCGTCCCCGAGCTCCCTCTTCTTTTTCCCACGCTCCGTTCTCTCTCGTCCCATCGTTCTCTCTCTCTTCCTTCCTTTCTTTCTTTGTTCCTTTCTACTGAGCTCTCTCTCTCTCTTCCGAGGAGAAGAGAGTTAAATTTTGGGTTTTTTTTTTATTTATTTTTATTTTTTTTCAGTACTGTTACTCGTTTTGTGGTCTCCTCGAAAGAGAAGAACCACAGTTCTGATATATATTTTTTTAATTATTTAATTATTATTGTTATTATTATAGTTATTATTATCATTATCATTTCATTATTATTACTATTATTATTATTACTTAAATTGTTTTACTTAGTATAGAAGAAAAAGCCAAGCAGCTTGTTGGGTTTAAATTTTGGTTGTTTGATTTTTGTGTTTTGATTAGTTGTTCACTATTTGGTTCTTTTAATACCTATTATAGTACTATTATTTTTATTATTGAACTTATTATTATTATTATTATTAAGGTTAGTATTTAAGATTATATATTATTATTTTAGTATAGAGGTAAAGCTATCTAGGTAATTTTCAAATTTGGTTTAAGCCAAAAAAATAAAATTTCTAGATTATATATGGTTATTTAAAAATATTTTTATAAAAAGTAGAATTCCAAATTATAAAAATTTTTCTTTTCTATTATTTTTATTTGTCGAAGATATTAGTAATGACATATAGTTTTTATATATAAGCTACAAACTTAAGCGTTTTGCCTTAAATCGACTTTTGATTTTTGGATATTTATTTGTAAGCATATTTTGACTAATAAATATTATATTTCAAGTATTATAAATTATTTTTTCTAAAATTATATAATTATTATTATTCTTTTCTTTTGAATCTCCTCCTGCCCATAACCAATCCCATTATTCATGTTCTCTCTCAAATTCAAGCCTACCATATGTCCACCCTAACTAATTTGAACCTTTTGGACCCAATGGAACCGACCGTGTCACCATCCGTGGTCTCCTTGTACAGTTGTTGCACCAAAGTTGCAGATCGTGCCATCTTGATCATCGCAGCACACCAGGTGCCCTATCAGGCAAGACACCTTGCCATTTGCTGTTTACTTATTTTAGCTCATATTTCATGCATTATTTATTTTCTTTATGCAAAATAAAACTGTGATACATGGCATAACCTGTTAGAACTTACCGTTCATTTATTGTTCCTGCTATGTATTATTTTTCTTACAAATTAAACCTAGATTAAGGGACCACCTTGTGTGTTGCATTCATTGGCCTTGACACGTTGTACCACGAAGATTGTGTGTCGCATGTAGAACACGGACATGCGTGACTGGCTGGCCACTGGCACGTATAAGCCGTACGATAGGAATAACCGCTAATAGAGGTTGCATGCTAGTTTGACTTAGCGGTTATAGAGGTTACTGTTGTGGATACGACATGGTAGGCATTGGGTGGGAAGCACAACTCTTTAATGTATGGGTCATTTATGCACTGCCCTGATTGCCGGTTATCTCCAATGGGAGGTACGGTCCTGCTAGCCGGTTATCTCCAGTGGGAGGTACGGTCCTGATTTGCCGGTTATCTCCAGTGGGAGGTACGGTCCTGATTTGACGGTTATCTCCAGTTGGAGGTACGGTCCTGATTGTCGGTTATCTCCAGTAGGAGGTACGGTCCTGATTCCTGATTCCTGACTGAGCCGGCCCATGCGTCAAAGGTTTGTTCTTTATGTGCATATTCACTATAGTACGGTTAGGTACCCTATTGTATGTGTCCCTTAATTATTGAGCAATATTTATTCAGTTATATGGCATGATATTATGTGTCTTGTTACGTCCCTCTGAGGACCTGGTTGTCTTGCCAGGTGTGTGCCATTGTCTTTCGTAGGTGCTTTAGCTCTAGCCGTGGTCTTTGCTACTCCTTCGAGGATGATTGCATTTGGATCGTCTTCGCTTCGCTCGCCAAAATCATATCTTTACTCATGTAATTTTCCTTTACTTTTTGGTAGTGGATTTGTCTCCGCCCAACATATTGTGTCAAGACAATTCATTATCATTATTTACCTTTTATTCTTTGATATTGTGGATGAGATTAGTTAGTTTTGGTTCTACTGTATTTTACAGCTTCTGTATTTATACGAGGTTTCCATATATTGGAGTATACATCGTATAAATACAGCTGGCATGTCTACGTTCTTAGTCCTACGTATTTTGGGACTGGGGCGTTACATGTTTTTGTGGTGGCCCATGCAGGTCAAGATAAATTGTTTGGTTACTTTACCGTACCAAGCAAGCCTGCGTATAGGATTAGAAGTCTAGGATCTCATCCACATACTTGACCTCTTACCTTGATTTTATCTACCGTTTGACTCATCAATTACATCTTGCTTGCTTCCTTCCATCCCTATTCTTATCTTCCCGTCGTGCTTGCTAGATATGGACCCTACAAGTTAGATGTCCCAAACACCCTTAGTTTAATTCTTTAAGTTGGGTAGAATACCTTATGACTTAGCAACCCCTTTGACCTAGTGACCTATATTAGCAAGCTTATTTAGATCCTAGAATCTAGAGGACGTAACCCGTCTAGCCAACCAAGGACTTGGACAAGAAGACTATAGGACGACTGTATGACTTAGAATCATTCTACTTCTTTAAATCTTGAACTCTCGTGCCTATGTATTTACTATTTTGACTAATGATGCTAATGTAGCCTAGTTTTTGCAAGCCCAATTCTTTATCAAGCTTGTTCATGACATATGTTATTGGAGGCCTCCACTAACAGATTGTCTAATCAGAACCGGTGCATAATGGTCTGATCAACCAAGTGCACTTTGGTTCGCTTTTGTCTATTATTTTACGTGGATGGGGACATAGCTAAACTTATCCTCTAGAATCCTATCCACGACTGCCTTGATAATTCCTTTGAAATTATTCGATCATCTTTGAATCACGTATTCGTATTCGATAAACGCCTCCTTCAAACTCTATATTGCTTCGCCCTCACCTATTTTAGGAGGACGGAAGCGTCATATTAGAACTTCCTCTAACTGTCCTATCACCATGACCATCACCACCCAATGTAACTATATCTTTGTTTTGAACTACTCGTCTTTTCTCGGCCCTATCATGACCTCCTAATCACTTAAATTAGGAGTGAATCTAATCGTTCTCCTAATCGTGCCCTCGACCTACTCTCAAGCCATAACGTTAAATTATCTTCTCTTACCGTAATATTCTTTATTGTTTGATATCTTGTTTTAACTTTAACCCGTACTCATCTTCTTTTTGAGCTAACCTATGATTACACTCGCCGTTATTGAAGTCGCGATTTCCTAATGCATGATTGCGTTGGACGTCGTGAATGAGTATTCCTCCCCAATACCCCTTGTGTCCTCTCACCCCCCTACGAATTCTTAATTTCGAGGACGAATTTCTTTTAAGTTGGGTAGGATGTAAAACCCCTAAATTTCTACTAAAAAAAAAATTATTAAATTTACATGGATTTAAAATTTTGTATTGTACGCCACGTAGTCGTATTATACGTCGCGCACGAAATTTTATTTTTCGTAGTTGCTCGTCGAGTACGAATATGTGCGAGCGTACATATTTTAGAAAAAACATTTTTTTCCTATTTTATTATTTTAAAATATTATATAAATATTCTTGCTATAAAAAGCCTTTTGTTTCTAAAAAGTTATTAATAGTAAATAATATTTTGTATACTAGAAAAGTCTAATATTTTTGCATGCATATATTTCATAATTGTTTATTGGTCTATTTTAAATAAAAGTATAATTTCCGAGGTTTATTAATATTAATATTTTATTGTTCAAAAAGATATTTAAAAGTATTTATTATTTTCGAAATTATTATTATGGTATTTTTGGAAACCATATTTTGAAGTTATTATGGCAATTTAAATCGTGATTTGAACTTATGTATTTATTTAAATAGTTAAATAATTGATATTTGAATTATGCATTTGATTTTAAACTAAGGGAATTAAATTAGATTTAATTGGATTTGATTTGAGATTTGATTTGTTGAATTATTTAAATTAAGTATTGAATTATCTATTTTGGGGTTTAAATCAATCCTAATCATTATCAAATTGGGAATTTCCACATCCTATAAATAGGCAGGTACTCCTCCAATTTATATTTTTCATCCATCAAATTCCACAAACCAATCGTGCAGTGCCTCGTGTTCGTGTTCCACGTCCCAAATTATTATTCCATATTATTACATCTACATTATCTTCTTCCTCGTGTCGGACACACCCCGACATCATCAAATCCCTAATCCTAGCCTAGTCTACGCTACGCCTGCCTCCCGTCAACGTCCGCCGTACCCGACCTCGGTCCCCGACCTTCACCCCCAGCCTTCCACCACCGTCGCTGACAACGCCACCCGCTGCCAACAAACACCGCAATCCCGACTCCCTGCTATCCCCCGTCTCCACCGTCTTCACCAATCACCACCCGACACCGTCCCAATGAATCGGCCAACCACGACGACTCCACACCTGACCACCGACCCCTAGCCACACCACCGGCCAGAACTCTCCCGACCAGCCAACACCATCACCGACCACCCGGCCACCCGCCAAGACCCCGACACCGTAATCATCACCTCCGCCACCAAAAAAACCACCGCCACATCCAACCCACAACACCACCAGCAAAGAGAAAATTAATAAATAACACACGCACCCTCACCTGGGCGCGCCCCGCCGCTGTTCCCGTCGCGTGCCTCCCCGCGTCGGCGAGCGTGCCCCGACCGGAACCCCAAAACCGCCATGTCCGTCGTCCGCCACCGTTGTGCAGCGCCGTCTCGAGCGGTGGCTTCGGATGACCCGACCTCTCCGCGTCGGCGCATCGAGACGATGTCCGCCGCCGCGCGAGTCCGCACCCAGCTGCTTTCTCCTCCCGTCGCGCCGCCTAAACCGCTGCCGGTGGCCGAGAACCCTCCGCGCCGCCACCGCACACCGCCCCTAGGCGTCCACTCCTCCGCCTTATTCTTCTCCTCCGTCGAAACCCTTCTCCCGTGGCTCCGATCATCCCGCTCCGGCGAACCACCTCCGCCGCGCGTCCTCTTCCCCTCCGCCGCGCAGACCGGAGCGCCGGCAAACCCCACGCCGGATCTCCCTCTCCTCCGCCTCGTCCTTCGCCCCACAGCCTCCGACCGCCTCAAAACCCCGCTCCCGCGCCGGCGTCAGCCCCGCGCCGCCTCCTCGGCGTGTCGCACCCGGCCGACCCACTCCCTTCATCTCCGATCTTCTCCACCCCTCTCTCCGCCTGAGCCGACTCCCCTCCGTCCCCGAGCTCCCTCTTCTTTTTCCCACGCTCCGTTCTCTCTCGTCCCGTCGTTCTCTCTCTCTCTCTTCCTTCCTTTCTTTCTTTGTTCCTTTCTACTGAGCTCTCTCTCTCTCTCTTCCGAGGAGAAGAGAGTTAAATTTTGGGTTTGTTTTTTTATTTTTTTTTATTTTTTTTCCGTACTGTTACTCGTTTTGTGGTCTCCTCGAAAGAGGAGAACCACAGTTCTGATATATTTTTTTAATTATTTAATTATTATTGTTATTATTATAGTTATTATTATCATTATCATTTCATTATTATTACTATTATTATTATTATTACTTAAATTGTTTTACTTAGTATAGAAGAAAAAGCCAAGCAGCTTGTTGGGTTTAAATTTTGGTTGTTTGATTTTTGTGTTTTGATTAGTTGTTCACTATTTGGTTCTTTTAATACCTATTATAGTACTATTATTTTTATTATTGAACTTATTATTATTATTATTAAGGTTAGTATTTAAGATTATATATTATTATTTTAGTATAGAGGTAAAGCTATCTAGGTAATTTTCAAATTTGGTTTAAGCCAAAAAAATAAATTTTCTAGATTATATATGGTTATTTAAAAATATTTTTATAAAAAGTAGAATTCCAAATTATAAAATATTTTTCTTTTCTATTATTTTTATTTTTCGAAGATATTAGTAATGACATATAGTTTTTATATATAAGCTACAAACTTAAGCGTTTTGCCTTAAATCGACTTTTGATTTTTGGATATTTATTTGTAAGCATATTTTGACTAATAAATATTATATTTCAAGTATTATAAATTATTTTTTCTAAAATTATATAATTATTATTATTCTTTTCTTTTGAATCTCCTCCTGCCCATAACCAATCCCATTATTCATGTTCTCTCTCAAATTCAAGCCTACCATATGTCCACCCTAACTAATTTGAACCTTTTGGACCCAATGGAACCGACCTTGTCACCATCTGTGGTCTCCTTGTACAGTTGTTGTACCAAAGTTGCAGATCGTGCCATCTTGATCATCGCAGCACACCAGGTGCCCTATCAGGCAAGACACCTTGCCATTTGCTGTTTACTTATTTTAGCTCATATTTCATGCATTATTTATTTTCTTTATGCAAAATAAAACTGTGATACATGGCATAACATGTTAGAACTTACCGTTCATTTATTGTTCCTGCTATGTATTATTTTTCTTACAAATTAAACCTAGATTAAGGGACCACCTTGTGTGTTGCATTCATTGGCCTTGACACGTTGTACCACGAAGATTGTGTGTCGCATATAGAATACGGACATGCGTGACTGGCTGGCCACTGGTACGTATAAGCCGTGCGATAGGAATAACCGCTAATAGAGGTTGCATGCTAGTTTGACTTAGCGGTTATAGAGGTTACTGTTGTGGATACGACATGGTAGGCATTGGGTGGGAAGAACAACTCTTTAATGTATGGGTCATTTATGCACTGCCCTGATTGTCGGTTATCTCCAATGGGAGGTACGGTCCTGCTAGCCGGTTATCTCCAGTGGGAGGTACGGTCCTGATTTGCCGGTTATCTCCAGTGGGAGGTACGGTCCTGATTTGTCGGTTATCTCCAGTGGGAGGTATGGTCCTGATTGCCGGTTATTTCCAGTAGGAGGTACGGTCCTGATTCCTGATTCTTGACTGAGCCGGCCCATGAGTCAAAGGTTTGTTCTTTATGTGCATATTCACTATAGTACGGTTAGGTACCCTATTGTATGTGTCCCTTAATTATTGAGCAATATTTATTCAGTTATATGGCATGATATTATGTGTCTTGTTACGTCCCTCTGAGGACCTGGTTGTCTTGCCAGGTGTGTGCTATTGTCTTTCGCAGGTGCTTTAGCTCTAGCCGTGGTCTTTGCTTCTCCTTCGAGGATGATTGCATTTGGATCGTCTTCGCTTCGCTCGCCAAAATCATATCTTTACTCATGTACTTTTCCTTTACTTGTTGGTAGTGGATTTGTCTCCGCCCAACATATTGTATCAAGACAATTCATTATCATTATATACCTTTTATTCTTTCATATTGTGGATGAGATTAGTTAGTTTTGGTTCTACTGCATTTTACAGCTTATGAATTTATACGAGGTTTCCATATATTGGAGTATACATCGTATAAATACAGCTGGCATGTCTACGTTCTTAGTCCTACGTATTTTGGGACTGGGGCGTTACATATGCGGCCGAGTTTTCGAGACTTAGTCGGTTTGCTCCCACCTTGGTAGCGACCGAGTTTGATAGAGCCCAGCAGTTCCAGCAGGGGCTCCATCTAGAGATTTTATTGGCATTGGAGCAGTTTGAGCATCAAACTTTTGATGCAGTCTTGAGAGCAGCTAGGAGGCATGAGTATACCTCCCAGAGGATCCTGGATAGGGCCGGAGGTCAGAAGAGATCTCACGGCCAGATAAATCAGTCTTCAGCACCAGCCCCGAAAGTTAGGGCTTTGACCATTAGATCTACGAAGCGGGCGGCCTCAGTGACTTCGGTTCAACATTCAATCCCAACGAGCCCTCAGCAGCAGAAGCAGAAGCACTCTTCCGTATTGGGATGTTCACATTACGGGAAGCCAGGACATGTGGTGGCAGAATGTCGCAGGGCACAGGGATTGTGCCTGGCTTATGGGACAGCGGATCACAAGATAGGATCCTGTCCGAATAGAGGTAGTTCCTCATCGTCCAACTTTTTTAGTCCTTCGGTGAGGGGACCAGCCCCAGCACCAGTCCAGCAGCAGCAGCAATACCCGTTGCCGAGGCCCTTGCCACCTCAGACCCAAGTATTTCAGCAGCAGAATCCCCAACAGTTTGCGAAAGTCCAGGCCCAGGTTCAGAACCGCCAGAGAGGTTTCCAGCAGAGGGGACCTGCACCCAAAGGGCATGGTCAGGAGATGGCGATGACCGTAGAAGAAGGATTGACACCAGGTGAGGTAGTGGCAGGTACCATTCTTGTTAACTTCTTTCCAGCATCAGTGTTATTTGATTCTGGTACATCGCATTCATTCATGTCTACACGATTCGCGATACGGATAGGACTGGAGCCCGAGTCCTTATCAGCAAGCCTCAATATACTTACTGGTAACGGTCTTGTGGGAGTAGATAGAGTGTTTTCCTCATGTCGGATAGTAGTTAGCGGTAGAGAGTTCCCTGCTAGATTGATAGAATTTTCGATGGCCGATTATGATGTGGTCTTAGGGATGGATTGGTTAAGGAACCAGTATGCTAGGATAGACTGCCATGTTGGCAGAGTTGTTTTTAGCATTCCAGGTGGGCTAGAGTTTTCCTTTTCCCGAGGCGAAGTTGAACCTTCTCCTCCAGTATTGCAGATGGCAGTAGCAGCAGTACAGTTACCCCGGATAGTCGAGGAGTTTCCAGATATTTTTCCAGAAGAGATTCCAGGAATGCTACCAGAGCGAGAGATTGAGTTTACTATCGACTTGATCCCATGGATAGCCCCAGTGTCAGAGAGAGTCTACAGGATGGCGCCGTTAGAGTTAGAGATATTGTACAAGATGATTGAAGAACTTAGGACCAAGGGATTCATTCGTGCTAGTGGATCGCCTTGGGGAGCCTCGATGCTTCTTATGAAAAAGAAGAATGGTACGTCCAGATTATGTGTAGATTATCATACCTTGAACTCAGTGATAATTAAGAACAGATACCCTCTGCCGAGGATAGATAACTTGTTTGATCAACTCAAGGGGGCAGCAGCATTCTCAAAGATTGATTTGCGGTCAGGATACCATCAGATCAGAGTCAGAGAGCAGGACATCCCGAAGGTAGCTTTCAGATCTAGATATGGGCATTGGGAGTTCCTTGTTATGCCATTTGGGGCAACCAATGTGCCAGCTGTAATCATGGACCTCATGAATCGCATTTTCATGCCTTATTTGGATCAGTTCATGATTGTGTTCATAGATGACATCCTGGTCTACAGCAAGAGTGAAGCGGAGCATGAGCAGCATCTTAGAGTTGTCCTCCAGATTCTCAGAGAGCACCAGTTGTACGCGAAGTTCAGTAAGTACGAATTCTGGCTCGATCGCATTTCGTACTTGGGTTATATCATTACCAAAGGTGGGATAGAAGTGGATCCCCAGAAGATCGTGGCTATTGAGTCGTGGCCGGTACCTAGCACAGTTGTAGAAGTTCGTACTTTTTTTTGGATTGACCGGCTATTACCGGCGGTTGGTTTCAGACTTCGCTAGGATTTCGGCACCACTGTCCCAGTTGAACCGCAAGGATGCACAGTTTGCCTGGATAGCAGAATGTCAGGATTCTTTTAAGAAGTTGAAGCGAGGTTTGATGACGGCATCCATTCTCACGCTTCCAGATGGGACCGGGGGATTCTCAGTGTATTGTGATGCTTCAGGCAGAGGTGTGGGATGTGTTTTGATGCAGCATGAGAAGGTAATAGCTTATGCGTCACGTCAACTTCATGATCATGAGAGGAATTACCCAACCCATGACTTGGAGTTGGCAGCAGTAGTGTTTGCACTTAAGCTTTGGAGACATTACTTATATGGAGATAGGGTAGAGATTTTCACCGACCACAAGAACCTGAAGTATGTGTTTACCCAGAAGGATCTTAACATGCGTCAGAGGAGATGGCTAGAGCTGCTTGTGGATTATGATATCAGCCTGTAGTATCATCCTGGGAAGGCCAACGTGGTTGCAGATGCATTGAGCAGAAGAGTTGGAGTTTATTTCCTAACAGCGCAACCAGAGATATTAGCAGATCTTCAGAAGATGGGTATAGAAGTTGTCCTTCCTATGAATGTAGCGTTGATGGCTAGCATGCAAGTTCAGTCTAGTATATTGGAGAGGATCAAGTTGGCGCAGTCAACAGATTCTAAACCTCAGCGGCTCAGAGCAGAGTGTGAGGCAGGACGAAGGCCAGAGTTATGCATTCATGAAGACGGAACACTTTGACATGGTAAGCGTCTTTGTGTACCCAATAGTGATATCAGACAGGAGATCATGGCAGAAGCTCACAGTTCTCAGTGTTCGATTTATCCCAGTAGCACGAAAATGTACCGTGATATCCGTCAACACTTTTGGTGGAATGGCATGAAGAGGGAGATAGCCCGGTTTGTCTCTCGGTGTTTGGTTTGCCAACGAGTTAAAGCTGAGCATCAGAGGCCAGCTGGACTTCTTTAGCCTTTGTCGATTCCAGAATGGAAGTGGGAGCATATAACCATGTATTTCGTGACGGGATTACCTAGATCCCCGACCGGTAGAGATGTTATTTGGGTTATATTAGACAGGATCACGAAGGTGTCTCACTTTCTCCTATTCAGAGTTGGTCAGTCGACGGCTCAGCTACCAGAGATGTACCTCAGGCAGATCGTCAGATTTTATGGTGTACCAGTCAGTATTACCTCGGACAGAGATTCAAGATTTACGTTGCACTTTTGGCACAGCCTGCAAGAGAGTTTAGGAACTCACCTCCAGTTCAGCTCAGCTTATCATCCGCAGACAGATGGTCAGTCAGAACGTACCATACGAACCTTGGAAGATATGTTGAGATCTTGTACACTCGACTTCGGTGGTTCATGGAAGGATCTCCTGCACCTGGTGGAGTTCTCGTACAACAACAGTTTGTAAGCCAGTATCCAGATGGCACCGTTCTAGACACTGTATGGTAGAAAGTGCAGATCCCCGCTAGCATAGGAGGATGTTGGAGAACGGCAGATGCTCGGTCCGAAAATGATTACTCAGACAGTTGAGGTGGTCAGAAGAGTCAGAGATCATCTCCGCGTCGCACAAGATCGCCAGCACTATTGGGCCGATTCTCATCGGCGCCCTCTTGAATCTTCTGTCGACGACCACGTATTCCTTAGGATCTCGCCTAACCGTGGTGTCATTCGTTTTGGCGTACGGGAAAAGCTTAGTCCTAGGTATATAGGGCTGTTCGATATTCTGGAGCGAGTAGGTGATGTATCATATTGTCTCGCTCTTCTGCCGTCGTTGCGTGAGGTGCATGATATCTTCCATGTATCCTAACTACGACGGTGTATCCCGGACCCGAGTCACATCCTGGATCATTCGGAATTGGTTGTTGGTACCAACCTTTCGTATAAGGAGAGGCCCATGTCTATATTGGATCGGAGAGAGAAGATACTCAAAAACAAGACTATTAGTTTAGTCTCTGTTGCTTGGGGACATCACTCTATGGGTGAGTCAACATAGGAGCACGAGGATGATATTCGATCGCGATATCCCGACCTATTTGACTCATAAGGTATAATGTCTTTCTTATGCCTTATGCTCTCAATTCCTTGCTTGAATGAATGATTGCATAGTGGACTGCTTAGTATAGCCTGTCTGTGATTAGTATAGCTTGTCCTTGCCACTCTAGCCTCTTAATTAAATTCCGAGGACGAAATTCTTTTAAGGTGGGTAGAGTTGTAATGACCGTAGTTCGTATTATGTATTTTGGGATACGTGTACGTATTTGACTCGTATTGCATGTCTCATTGCTTGGTTTATTTGGCATTTTGCTTGGCTTGGTTCGGTTCGGCTTGGTTCGGTTTTCTATGTGAACCAAACCCCTACCTACCACCACTCTCACCATTTATTAACCCAACTCCTATTCTCTCTCCTCATTACTTCTTCATTAATTCTTCTTCTTTCCCACCATTACTCTCTTCACCTACCTGAGAGAGAGAGAGGTAAGGCTTAGGCAAGTGCAACTTGCTTCATGGAGGAACTTAAATTTTGTTGTACCATTTCCTTTCTCACGAGATTCTAAGACACTTTAGTACTTAGTATTTTTAATTTCCATGGCTCATTTCGTGTAGATCTAAGCTTATTAAATTTGCAGATTTCTTGGGTTTTGATCTATTAAACCTTGTTATTTTCAAGTTTTGATAGTTCCATGTTGTAGAGAATTTCGTTCTATCCCATTTTGACCTATAGAAGTCCAAATTTGGACTTATAATGAAGGTTTTATGGAGCTTGGAAGCTATGGGTTCCATGGCCATCCTTCTCAGATTTTGGAGAAGATGGGCACCCATTTACCCAGACACATAAATGAGTACTCATCTACTCAGCCGCATGGGATTCTGTTTACCCAACCGCATAGATGAGTACCCATCTATTGCCGCATGGGATTCTGTTTACTCAGCCGTATAGATGAGTACTCATCTACTCGGCCGCATAAGACCCTCACCTACTCAGCCGCATGAGACTCATCCACCCAGCCGTATAGTTGGTTATCCATCTACCCAACCGCATAGATGGGTACCCATTTACTGCCGCATAAGACCCTCATCTACCCAGTCGCATGGAACTACCCAGCCACATAGATGGGTATCCATTTACCCAACCGCATAGATGGGTACCCAATTACTGTCGCATGAGACCCATCTACTGCCGCATGAGCCCCAATCCACCCTTGGCCGCATAGTGTCTAATTTGGTTGTTTTTGTCCTATTTGGCTGATTTATGGCCAGAATTTCTTCCAACTCCCAACATGAAGTTGTAGATCTTTTCCTTGGCTTCAAGAATATGCTACTAACTATTTATGCAAGTTTTCTCATTTATGATGATGTAAGGATAGAACACGACAGTGGCCCGTTGTGGCACACTCACGACAAGAATGATTGACAAGTAACATAGCTTAATAGTGGCTCGTCATGGCGCACTCTTGATAAGTAAACATGACATGATACACCTCGATATGCAGTTGCGACAGCTAGCACGACATGACAAAAATGAATGGCCTGGACACCGTGGACAATTTTGTTTGTACAAATGAACCAGTATTGTCTTGCATCATGTCTAGGACGGGGACCGCTGAGTACCACGGTCAGGGGTACCTACTGAAATTTGACTAAGGTTAATAACTAGAATAATCCAGTAGTCATGAAGAGATTTTTCCAGCTACAGGCAATCCCGTTATCTGGGCGCCCCACCTGGGATCTGTAGCCTGCCGTCGAGTAGGGCACATTTCCAGCACACAGTCATGTGGTGCACCTTTCAAGCTACTTAAGGGTACATACGTTTCTTGGACGATGTGCCCACCTGAACTCAAACCCTAATTGCGTCCGGATAGCCTGGATGGTCTGTAGGGCTTGTGGCTGTCGGAATAATCTCACTGCATCTTGCTAGTAACTAGGCTTGTGACAACCCTAGTTAGTTAAAGTATCAAGCCGTATTCATTGCTTGGCCGTGATTGATTGGATGGAGTTTAGCCTAGTCTTGTCTTGTCCTGATCCTGTACAAGATTATAACATGGCTTGACTACTTGTGTTTTATTTTATCCGATAAATGGGAGAAACCAAGTTCTGTTCAGATGAAGGGTTACATATATCCTCATGATGCTCTATCTCTCCAGTTTTACTATATTATTATTATTATATTTTGTGTTAATTGCTGGTTTTAGTTCCTAAGTGAAGCCTCCTTTGTAGCACTTGCTCTTTCTGGGATTTGACCCAGCTGGTTTTGTATGGCCAGATTTTGGAGCAGCTCTTGAGGATCTACCGACTTTCCAGCCCGATGGTGACCACCAGGCGTAACCAGGGCAAGAGTGGGTTTCTTTTGTTCTCTCACTTTATTCTAAAAATATTCTTTTGATGCGTTTAACCGACGAGCACCTGTTTAGCTCGATTGTACTTTACTTACTGTCTGCCTATGGGCTGTAACATGATTGGCAAATCCTAGGGTTGATCATGTATGACTGAAACTCTTGCTAGTCCTGATATTTTGTACGACTAGCTTCATGATCATCCAAATATGTAATATATGGGACTCCTTACTATTGTATATTTGATGCTCTTACATCTTGTAACTGTTATTACTTGCTTGAGATTGAGACATTAGGCTTGTTCACGACCATAGGAGACTGATGTCTTGTAGTTAAACCCTCATGTATCTAGACAGCCGTGATCGTATAGCGAGGTGAGTTGCACTTCAACATACGTAGCTGGCTATGTATGCCCCCGCTCTCCAGTATTCTGGTTCTGGGGCGTTACAATCTCGAATCTTTGAAGTTGTCCACTAAGGCTCCGACTTCTTTGAACAAAGATATCCATAACCAACAGTCGACTTGTGCAAGGCCAATGGTCGTTTAAAGCTAAGTCGGGATCAAACATAACAGTAGAATACTAAGAGACAATGGACATGGCTCCACAAAAAAACTTTCCTTTATATAAGCTGTGAGTGGTCTCACCCATAAGCCACGTGTCAATCGGTTAAAGGTCTCTAAATTAATGGAAAGAACCTATGACTCAGCACAATAAATCTCATTTAATAGGTTCATTTGACTGAATTTTAGGCCACGACTTCTCGAAATCCCCAAAAATCGATGACAATTAAAGAAACTTTGACTCAGCTAAGCAGTCATTAAGAACACAAAAGCTCTCAGAAGACTTCGTAAAAGCGTAGTGGCTTCACAAAGCTCTTAGAATTCCTTTGTTGCCTGGTAAAAGCGTTGTGGCTTCACAAAGCTCTCAGAAGTCCTTCGTCGCTTCGTAAAAGTGCAGTAGTTTCACAAAGCTTCCAGAAGTCATTCGTTGCTTTGTACAATTGCAGTGGCTTCACAAAAACTCTCAAAAATCTTTCGTCGCTTTGTAAAAGCACAGTGGCTTCACAATGCTCTCAGAATTCCTTCATTGCTTCATAAAAGTGCAGAGGCTTCACAAAGTTCTCAAAAGTCCTTCATCGCTACATAAAAGTGCAGTAGCTTCACAAAAGCTCTCAGAAGTCCTTCGTCACTTTGTAATAGTACAGTGGCTTCACAAAGCTCTCAGAAGGCCTTCGTCGCTTCGTAAAATTGCAGTGGCTTCACAAATCTCTCCGAAATCCTTCATCGCTTCGTAAAAGTGCAGTGGCTTCAAAGACCCCTACATCAGTCTACTCGTCTTACAAAAGCACAGTGACCCCGTTGCTTTTGAAAAATAGTCTCCGTGTCGCCCAGAAGCGCAATGACTCTGTTGCCTTTGAAACACAGTCTCCCCATCGCTCAAAATCACAGTGACAGTGAAGCCTCGCCAAAAGCATAGCTCATATAGCACGCAGGTCTACAAGGTGGCGTTGTTCTATGTGGCCATCCTGACATCTATATCTTTTCATATATGATCGAAATTAGTTTGTTTAAACCACCACTCCCAAGATAAGAACAAAGTTTTGTTCTGTTGATAGAAGGAATAACCAATCGGTTTGTTTAAACTGCTGCCCCTAAGATAGAGACAAAATTCGAATGTATGGATAGGAGCATAACCCACTCGGCTTCATCTGAACACGATCATCGAGCAATAAACACATGCCATGTGTCATTTATTCGGTTATGTTTAGAACCACCTAAGATCTTGATAGAGGAGAATCTCAATGTCCGCCACGTGTTAGCTCAGCAGTAGCCCTCACCAGCAGTTATAATAGATTCTCTTATATCTCCAAGCACAGTGTTCATGCGCACTTAATACCCTAGGTACATCCCATATGTGCTGGCCTATAAATAGAAGGGGTCTTCCTTCATTGCAAAGGGATCGGAGGCATCTTCTTAAAGAAGTCGGCATCTTCCTGAAGGCAACCTCGAGTACCTCCCTCGAGTATCAGAAAGTCAGAGCAAGTTCAAGTCGTAGTCAAATTGTTAAGGGAGTAAAGGACCCACTGCAGTGCTCGATCTCCATCATCACACTTTCCTAGAAATTTATGTACTTAAATCTTTAGTTTAGGAGTCTTTTTTGAACTTTTTATACGTTTGAAATACAAAAATTTCGTATAACTTTTGTCATCGTAAACAAAATGGCGAATCTATGGGGGACATCCTTCTTATTTGACCAGAAGGTAGTGATGCATTCTGACGACAACTTGCTGGGGTCTTCTCAAAAGATGCTGGTCGTACGCTTCGACCAACAAGCTTTTGAAGATCTTCTCTCTGAAAAGAAGTTGTCCTTCGAAGAGGTTCGTAAAACCGAAGAAGACTCGACGTACTTGGTTGCCCAAAGCCACTGCGACAAGCAGCAAGACGGAGAGGGAAGCACTCCCAATCTTCCTGAACGATGTCGCACCAAAGATGCCTTCACCCGCCGCTGCTGTACCATCTCAACAAACTCCAGATGCTGAGGAGAGCGGTAAAGAGCATAGCTCCCTTGTTGCGTGCCTAACGAAGACAAATCTTATGACAAAGGGCATAGCGTCCCATCTGCACAGGAGGATGGCTGTGCAGGCTAGAACTTCTATCTTCGACAAAATTGTTTATCCTTCAGGAGAACCTATATTAGATTTTGAATGCTACGCACCTTCTAGGGGTAGCGTGAAGAAATCTAAGGCAGCACGCGCCTCGTGCGATCCACGTGCTATGCCAATAATCATGTTGGGCTTTGAGTGCCATGCACCTTCGAGGGATGGCATGAAGAAATCTAAGGCAGCACACGCCCTGCACAATCAAGTTTTTGCAGATCACTAAGTTGGACTCTGAATACTATGCACCGTCCAGGGATAGTAGAAAGAATTCCAAGGCTGCACACACCTCACGCAATCAAAGTGCTATACCAACAGCTAACCAAAGGCCTGTGTTGGTAGTCACGTGCACAGCCGATGGAAAGCTGTACAAAACTGGTTCGAGTGCTTCGATGCTTTGATGCTTCGACCAACAAGACTTTGCTTTCATTTGAGCACTTCTGCATATGATTTAAGCTAGGGGTGCACACTGTGAAGATGGACTCAAGCGAGCAGCACTTCGATAAGCATAAAATGAGTCTACCTTATGAGCGACTCTCTAACCAGAACCTAAGTGTCTCTCATACGCAGGAACTGGGGAGAGAGAAGCTACCTTCACATATACACTCATGAGCACAGCTTTCCTATGCGTACGAGATGAGTATATATGGGGAGATCTCTGATCTACATAATGTGATCTCTCAAAAATACAAGGCAAGGGAAGAATCTGCTGTGTGCAGCACGTCTAGCCCAAGGCACATCTGCGCTAAAATCACTATCAACTATTGTTGCTGCTCAACAGCAGCATCACCACCGAAGAGGTGGTCCGTCTTTCAACGACTATGACCGACAGCGTCCGTCCAACAAGGCGCAGTAAAGGGTCGTTGGGTGAAGAAGAAGATGAACTTTCTATTATTTTATGCAATGCGGTGAGGGGTTCTCTGCCTCTCAAGAAGCTCTCCAAAAGTCCTCTCGTTTCGGTTAGCAATGCTAAGAGCCGACCTGGGGGTAGCAAGACGACAGTACCTAGTACGGTGTGTGTCCAACACACGCGGGCCAAGTCCGGACTATTGTCACAGGGGAATATCGCTTCAACTACAACACAAGCTGGGCGTAGCCAACCCCCCACCGTCCATTACAATCCTTCATTCCAACCCGAAGAGGGGTTGTATGGAACTGACACAGATGCCTCCTTGAGCATAGGCTATCAACAGGATGGGGGTGGCAATTACATCGAATCGAAAAACGACCACAATCTACCTGTCTACCCTCAAGGCGACAAGACTTAGGACTCTGAAAGTGAGAAATCCACACACATGACGTTTATTTTCAATGCGAATGTGACAACACGGAAAGCGGCGAGGGGTCCAATCACCAACAACATATAGAAGCCCTTGAGACGGGCCTAAATTGGCTAAATGAAACTATGCAAGCCTTGACTTCTGTGATCCTGGAGATCAAAAAAAGTTGACATCCAACGCTTCTCCTCTATTAATTCAAGACCCAAGAACGAATGGGGAGTCCAATGCACCTACTCCTACACCGACTCCCATCATAAACCAGGCATTGTCATTGTCATCTACTCTGTCTACGACTGGATCCACGATATCAAATGACATGCAACAGGCTCTTAAAGAATGGTGCGCTCGCTTTGACGCCTAAGAAAAGAGAGAATTGCTCCAAAAGATGGGGATCCGACAACCACATCCGTATGAATAGGATAATGTGATGTATCCTTCTAAGTACAAGCCACTGGCGCTGGCACCATCCGATGCGAATGAATCTCTTGATTAATACTTGAGGTACTTCGCCTCGGTAACAAGGCCCAAAAGAGGACGCTCTGCTTACGAATATATTCGTAGGAGCATTGCAGGGGGTATACTACAAATGGTTTTGCAGCTTCTCCAATAATGTATCTCGTCGTTCGACGATTTGAAATGGCTCTTCCTTAATCGTTTCTACGAAGAAGGAATAAACACGATGATGTCTACTTTTATGGATATTGTCCAGAAGAAGAAAGAACCTGTACGCACTTACACTGAGCGCTTTCGCTAGGCAGCTCTGAGATTACCACCTAGTGTGCCCAAACCCATGCTTATGGACTCATCCACAAGAACATGCTCCCTGTAATCAAAATATGGCACAGTGCTCCTTGCATATATAGAATGGACACCTTTCATTACTGAGACAGATATTGCTGAAAGAAAAGCTCGGGATGCACAACTGTTGGGAATGAGTTTCCCCTCATTCGAAGACAAAGGGAAATGCATGTCTAGCAGTAACCTTGCCCCCAAGAACAAAAAAGGGAAGCAAGTCATGGCCGTCAACATCTCCAAAGGGTCAGCGTCAATGGACCAGAAGTCGGCAAAAATACTAAAACCGAGGAAGAACTACTCCTTCAATGACGAAGATGTACTGGAGCTCTTCAACATGCTAATGAAGGGTGACAAACTTCAACTCCCACCTCCAAGTGCCCTAACAAAGTGGGAAAAGGGGACAATCCAAAGTACTACCACTTCCACCAATACGTTCATCATTCGACATGCGACTACTACGTATTGAATAGACAGATCTAGCGGCTCATTGATGCCAAAGTCATCTCACTCGATTATGAGGATAAGATGGTCACTACCAATATAGTGACCCTCCAATTCAAAAGCTTCTCGAAGACAAAAACTCAGGATGGTGTTGTCCCTATCCCAAGGGCGATGATGGAGGTGGTCAACCTTCCACCAGTCTATGATAATGCTTAGGGCCTCACCCCACTTACGACGCCACAAGGCAAAGTTGCTAATCTTGCCCCTGAGGTGATGTAACCCATATACTGCCTTGTGAAAGGAAATAAGACCAAGTCATAACGTACAATTTTTACCTCTACCAACGACGCTCGGGATACCACTCGTTCGGCTCACCAGAGAGAGGATAACCAGGTTCTGGATGAAGAAGTACCTCCACCTGCTGCTGCCACTGCACCTAATACATCGGGAGCAGGTCCTTTCCAACCTACTGCAGCAGACAAGCAAAAACAGAAAGAGGTCTGCTTTAACAATCCAGTGAGGAAAGACTCAGCAGTGGGGCCGATCAAGCTTTAAAATTTTGACATATTGGCACAACTTGTCAACACACCATCCGGGCTATCGCTCTTCATTCTCCTCCGTCTCTCCAAAGAGACCCGGGGCATCCTCAGTAAAGCTTTATAGAATGCTGACTCATTCCTCACTCAGCTGGAACCGCCCAAGGAGGATCCGGTGCTTGCCCACATTACCATCATGTGGTCAAATGGTTTCCTAATACCACCTTCACTCAGCAGGATATGTTGTTGAAGAACAACCCGCACAATAGACCCCTATACTATACAGGGCATATTTGTGCTATCATGGTCGATCGCATTCACATCGATCATGGCTCCTCCCTCAGCATTGTCATAACCTGCACCTATTTTTTCTTCGGATACGAGACGTGTCCAAGCCAGCCTACGCCGCAGAGTCGGTGGTAGAATGCTTTCACGGCCATGATGATCAAAATAAATAAAATAATGCTCATTCACAAAACTAATTTAACTTACAATATTCACAAGTTTTATATTTGCAAAAAATATAAACTCGTACAAATATTGGAATAACTACAACTCCTATATCTAGCTAGTCTCTAGGCTTTTCGTCTGCATGTACACCCGAACTCCCCATGCTAAGTGAATCCACGACTAACTTGAGAAATATTGGTTTCCAGTCAAGAATGGAACGAGTACAATTCATTGAATGCAGTTTCAATATATGAAAATGACTATATAACATAGGTTAGCCTTTAGACATATGATTCATAAAAACCAATGAAGAAAAACAGAATAACTAAATACCAAGAACATAAAATAAAATACGATAAAATACTCACCGACTGTCCGACTGAAGTACCTTTGATACGTGATCGGTCTCGGGACAATTACACGACACTGTCTACACTGTCTAAAGTTACACTGTCTACAATGTATAAGTTATATTGTCTACATTGCATAAAGTTATACTGTCTACATTGAATAATACAATAGAAATCGCTGTCTACACTATCTATATTGTATAAAGTTACACTGTCTATACTAAATAATGCAATAGAAATCACCGTCTACACTGTCTAAGGTCAGATCACATATCTTTGGCACTTCACCTCCCCCGACACCACAAAGAAATAAACAACATAAAGACTGAAATCACATCTCTATTGACTAACAATGATGCATAGTAAAGATCAATACTGAAAACAAATAATAATCTGTACTCGCCTATGGTCCTTTGCTGGTGAAACCGATAATCCAAACTACTCGGTGTGCCACAATAGTCAAAACTCGTACAACGATCTCCGGATGCTGAAATAAACATTACCAATGTTCTTGGAATAGTCAAAATAGCTAGAATTGTATGTCCTTAACTCCAATTATGGAAACAGGGGCAAAACGGTAATTTTGGGTCAAAACGGTAACCGCCGTTGGACCCGCTTTGCACCGAAAATCATGCCAGAGTCAATAGTCTCTAAACTCGTCAAACTATGTCTTCGAATGTTTTTTGATGATACGAACCCAACGGTATGTCCAATTTTGGATTCCGGTGGGCTGTGCACAAAATCGCCCGTTGAATCGGACCGTAGGACCCGCAAAACGGCGATCCGATCAACTGCCTCAGAATTGGACCAAACTTGGCATACAGGACCAGAAAAACAATACGGTCCTGCTGGCACAAGTTTTTTCTTGATCTGACGAGCGTACACAAACTAATTGAGGAATTTGCACAGAGACCGATACGGTGAATTTCGACGGATACGCATCAAATTCGTCGCGCACACGCGAACAATTTGAATTCTGTCAAAGTCCACACATCCACGAAGCCTTTACGCACCTTTCGATGCTTTCAGTCCACGACCACGTCACCCAAATTGGCAGGACGCACGTCGTATCGAAGAGTTTTTCAATATTTTTAATATTTTCAAAAAGATTTTTCCTAAACTTTGGGGACTGTTTAATCGGCACATAATGCATGAATATAGAAACGAAAAGAAGGGTTTCCATCTCCTATATATTGTCTATAAGTGACTTCAAATAGAATCTCAAAATCGTGCATGGGTTGGAAGAAAACTGACCGTGAACTAGAGTCGTTGGACTGGTTTTTCTGTCCTGTTTGGGACAGATTTACATCGATTTTTTGACTCATTTTCCCTAGATTCTAGGTCATCTAAAATAAAACAAATTGACAGGAGTCGAAGGCGTATACATTGTGGGCATACCTAAGAAAACGGCTCGAACAATCGTCGATCGTGCGCGGAGAAAACTCTACGCGAAGTCGACGCATCCGTTGTTTTGCTGCTGCTCGGTGCTGCGGCAACCCACGCGCGGTTTGGCCAGCCGACGGAGGCTCGCGGTGGCGCACGCGCGCGTCAGGTGTCAGGGTAGCAGTGTGGGATCCAGGTTTAGGGTTTGCTGTATAAGATCGTCGAGCATTATCTCCTTCTCTCTCGCCTATACATGTATATAAATATATATATATATATATATATATATATATATATATATATATATATATATATATATAAACGAATTTTAGTTCGGGTTTGGGAACTCGCGGACTTGGGTTTGCTTGTGGGAACTCTCGGCTGAGGGGTTTAGTATGTTCTTTTACTAGCAAAATGCTAGTAACTTAGGGGAGGTTCGGGCTCGGCCTATGGGCTTGGCCCAGTTGGAGTTTTGCTTTGTTTATCTTTTTTATTAACTAAACATATATAATTATATATATATAAATATAAATATATATATATATATATATATATATATATATATATATATATATATATATATATATATATATATATATATATATATATATATATATATATATATATATATATATATATACTAAAAAAATACTTATATATAAATATATACTAAAAAATACTTATATAGATAAATATATATATATATATATATATATATATATATATATATATATATATATATATATATATATATATATATATATATATATATATATCTATATATAAGTATTTTTTTAGTATATATATATATATATATATATATATATATATATATATATATATACTAAAAAAATACTTATATATATATATATATATAAGTATTTTTTTAGTATATATATATATATATATATATATATATATATATATATATATATGACTATCTATAATAATATTTAATTGACAAAAATACTATAACCAATAATAATAAAATAATATTATCTATATAATAACCTCAATAAAATAATAATAAATATAACGAAATTCAATAAAACAATAATGGTGTATATATACCATTATGCGCAGTATAATAATCCCAAAATGCACAAGGACCCATTTTATACATGTGTCATTGAATATCAACTAATAATAATATTTAATTATGAATACTAGAAAATATTTATTAAATCATTAAAACGAAATACACCACACCCATAACAAATTCCATCCACACGAATGTCATTGGACGTGCCGCATGACTATATGGGCTTGGGCTCAATTTGGGTCCAGTCCGGGCTAATGGTATAACTGGTTTCCCTAAAACTCAATAACATAATTAATAAATAAATAAAACTTCGGTAAGGGTTAAATCGCAACTTGGCCTGGTTTTCCTAGTTAGGACATCACTATGGCTCGGTCTTCCCTATCGGGGCTAATACACTAGCCAAAGCATGCCATGGCATTATCCGTACCACGATTTTTAGTCACCTTGTACTCCAAAATTCCGCCATGGCTATAGTCATCTACCGTAGTAATGAATTAAGTAATTAATTATAAAAATTCTAAAAATCACCATTTAATTCAAATAAGTAAATAAAATATATTATCAAACTTCTGCGAAGAGGGGTTACAGGCATAATCCTCCGGAGTTTACTCTAAGCCTTAAGAATTCTGATGCACCGGTTGACTGCATCGAACACAACAATCAGCTGCTTCAATACTGGAAAAAGTGACCCCTTAGGAAAAATTTGTCTAAAATTCCAGATAGACAATACCTAGATAGAGATGACTTGTTATGTCATTGATGCTGATATTAACTACAATATGATATTGCGATGACCATGGATTTATGAATACATGATCGTGCCCTCTACCCTCTATCAATACATAAAGTATGTAGCTAGCGTCGTGTAACGCCCCAGTCCCAAAATACGTATGACCAAGTACGTAAATATGCCAGCTGTATACATACGAATTACACTCCAATATATGGAAACTCCGTATGAATACATAAGCTGTAAAATACAGTAGAACCATAACTAATCTCATCCACAAAGAAATAAATGAATAAAAGATATCATATAATGATAATGAATTGTCTTGATACAATATGTTGGGCGGAGACAAATCCACTACCAACAAGTAAAGGAAAAATACATAAGAAAAGAAATAAATTTGGCGAGCGAAACGAAGACGATCCAAGTGCAATCATCCTCGAAGAAATAGTGACGATCATGGCCACAAATAGAACACATGCGAAAGACAAAAGCACACACCTGGAGAGATCACCAGGTCCTCAGAGGGACGTAACAAGACACATAATATCATGCCAATAAACTGAATAATAAAAGCTCAACAGAAAAGTATGCATGAGTAAAGGCTCCTAACCATTCTATGTGAATTGCAATTTAGAGGACAATGTTCTACGCAGGGGCTGTAACGGATTCACGCAAGCAAGTAATAGAGAGTGGCCATCAAGTAGCGTTCATACGAGACGCTATCGGCCCTGGGCAGAATGTAGTGCTCATAAGAGTCACCCTCGGCCCAAAATGTGTGTAAAAAAATAAAGGTAGCCCCTACGCTAATAACTGTCCCCTCCCCCCCAATGATACTATACATGCATCGTCTCCACGATATTGTTTATTCCTTAATAACTGCCAAGTCTTCTACACAATCTATTAGCAGTTATATCCTAACGTACGGCTTGTACGCACCGATGTACGGTCGGTACGCAAGTCCATAGCTATATGCGACTCACCACTCACACACAATCCGTGGCACATCGTGACAGTTTATGAGATGCACTAAACATACGGTGGTTCCTTAACTCTAAGCCAATTGCATAAATTATAATAATTTGTATCTATATATATTTTTGAAAGAACAACATAAAGAAAAAGCATGCATAATATTGAGCAAGAAATTAAACAGTAAAGGCAAGGTGTCTTGCCTAGTAGTATGCCTGGTGTACTGCAATGATCAATGTATCACAAACTGCAACTTCGGGTAATAACTACACAAGGTGACCTCGGATGGTGGCACGGATGGTTCTATTGGGTCCAGAATGGTCAAATTGGTTTGAGTGGATATAAAGTAGTTTGGAATTGGTAAAGGAATAGGAATGATGGGTTGAATCACGAGTTAGAGAAAAATCGTAGGAAGTCAAATAATATGTTTAGTTTTAGAAAATATTTTTTAATACTTGAAATATAAATTATTAGTCAAAATATTCTTTCAATTAAATACAAAAAAAAATCGGAAGTCATTTTAAAGCAAAATTCTAGTTTCGTTAAATAATATTTTAGCTAAATCTCTATTTCCAAACATAGTTTTAGATAATACAAAAATAATTATTTAAGGCAAACCTAATTTGAGTCAAAAATATCATTAGATTTGCGGGTCAAAATATTTTTAAATAAATATTAAAAATCTCGAAAATTTATCTAGGGTTCTAAAACTATAGTTTAAAATAAGGCCAAGCCAAATATAATATTTGTATAAATATGTATATATATTTTTGAAAGCTTATTATACCTAATTATACAAAAAAAAACTAATTTCTAATAATAACTAAATTAACCATAATTCTTAATCAATAATAAAAAAATATGTAAAATACTATTAATAATAATGACAATCATAATACCTAGTGTACACATGTACATATAATATTAATCAGTAAAAATACTATTACTATAAATACTTATACTGAAAATCAGAAATAATTATAGCAAAAATAATAACAATAATAATAATACTAATAATAGTAATAATAATAATAATAATAGTAAAGATAATAATAAGAATATCCCGAATAAAAAAAATCAAACCTCAGCTGTAGGCCTTCTCAGCTGTCAGTAACAAATAAAAGAAAGAATTAGTGATAGAAAGAGAGAAAGAAATAAAGGAAGAGAGAGGGAAGACGATCGGAGGAGTGAGAAGGGATTAGTGAGAGAGAAGAGAGAGAGAAAGGAGAAAGAAAGCGGAGGGGTGATGGTGACAGGGGGACGAACCGGAGGGAGAGAGGCGAAGAAGAGAGGAGAGTGCGGCGGAGGAAAGGGGTTCTCGTCGGTGACTGCCGTCCGGAGCGAAGGCGGAGAAGAGAGGGTTTCACGGAGGCTGTGCGGCGACGGCGGTTCGACGCGAGCGGAGGGGAGAGATGGGGAAGTCGGAGTCAAGGGGCGGCGGAAAAGCACAGGGAGGAGGAAGACGGAGAGCTGCGGTCGGAGAGAGGGATTTTGGGGGTTAGGCGGCACGGAGGCACAGAGCGGTTAACCGCGGCTAGGAGGAGGCGGCCGTGCGGCTCGGCAGTTCTCAGCCACGGTGGCTGGAGTTCGTCGGCGGAGATGGCGAACACGGGTCGGATGTCGACGGCTGGCCGCGGGTTAAGGTTAGGTTATCTTGTTCATGTTCTAGATTGGTTTTGGTGTGGGTGACGGGGGTTTGGTTGTGTTGGGTCGTGCAACGACGGCCTGGCTGGGTCCGGCCGCTGGCGACGGAGGGGAGATGGTCTAGAATTGTGGCTGGGACGGGGATGTTGATGGCTGGAACGACAGTGTGGTCGCAGGGAACGGAGTCGGGCGGTGGCGGTTGTGGTGCCGAAGGTTGCGGCGGAGGCGGGACAGCGGGTTCTGAGCAGTAGGCGGGGACAGGGTTAGATTTAGGTTGGGTCGGGAGCGTCCGACACAATAGAGGAGGGGCTGAAAGAAGTGTCCTGCGAGACACGAGATGGATTGGCGTCCGGGGTTGTCGGACGCGAGGAATTTATGTATATACAAAGGAAGATAAGTAGTGGATGGGACACGGACACGGTCATGGACACGATGCACTCACTTTTGTGGTGGAAAAATTTACGGAAGATTAATTGTGGAGAAATAATGGATGAGTACCTGCCTATTTATAGGATGTGGGAATTTCCAGTTGAATAAGGATTAGGAGTAGTTTAAACCCAAAGATTGATAATTCACAACTTAATTTAAAATCAATCAAATCCAAATACAAATACAATTTAAATCCAATTAAATTCTTTTAGTTTAAAATCAAATCAATTTCAAAGATAGATATTAATTTACTTATTTAAATTAATCCATAAAATCCAATCAAAATTTAAATTGCCATAAAATTTCAAAATATGTTTTCAAAAAAATACTATAATAATAATTTCGAAAATTACCTTATTATTTAAAAATAAAGTAATAATTGATTATGAAATATGTATGCATAATTATTTATACAAAATTATGCTTTTCTAGTATACAATGAAATATAATTTATTATTAATAAATATTAGAAAGAAAGGCTTAAAATAACCAACTTAGAAATTTGGTATAATGGCAAAAATAATTATTATATATATTATCTTGAAACTATAAAAATAGAAAAAAAATATTTTTCTAAAAATATGTACGCTCGCACATATTCGCACTCGTCGAGCAATTACGAAAAAATAAAATTTCGTGCACGACGTACAATACGACTACGTGACGTACAATACAAAAATTTTAAATCAGTACCAAAATCGATAAAAGTATAGTAGAAATTTAGGGGTTTTACATCCTACCCAACTTAAAAGAATTTTGTCCTCGAAATTAAGAATTAGTAGGGGGTGAGAAGACACAAGGGGGGTATCGATGGGGAACAAACAACGACAATATTTTCACAAAAAATCATGTCGTAAGAAATCGTGATCTAAATCATAGAATATAATACGGGTATGGCTACGAGGGTCGCGAGTTAAGGCACGAGTAGAAGATTAAGGGTTAAGGGTTTAAAGTTTAAATCAAGAGTATCATGCAATAGAGAATGATATGGTATCAAGAGTAGTAGGTTGAGGCACGAACAAGAGATCGGTTAGGTTCATGCCTAAATTAAGTGACTTGGAAGGTTCATGATAGCGAATATAGGGCCAAGAAAAGGACGAGTGGTTTAGGGTAAAGATATAGCAACATCGAGTGAGAATGGTCATAGTCGATAGGAAGGCTAGAGGAAGTTCTAGTATAACGTCTTCGTCCTTCTAAAATGGTTGAAGGCGAAAGCAATAAGGAGTGCAAGGATGATATCATCGATTACAAATACGTGGTTCAAAGATGGTCGTATAAATTTCAAAAGAATTGTCAAGACAGTCATGGATGAAATTCCAAGGAAAAAGTTCAACTACATCCCATCCACGTAGATTGATATATAAAAAAGATGAACCAAAGTGCACTCGATTGATCATACCATCATGCACCGGTTCTAATTTGACAATATGTTAATGAGCGGTCGCTCAATAGCATATGCCTTGATCAAGCTGGATAAAGAATTAGCTTGCAAATAGTAGGCTATATTAGCATCATTAATCTAGATAGTAAAACATAGGCACGATGGTAGATGAAATAAAAATAAATATGAATAGTCTAAGCGTTATAAGGATCTAAGCCTTGTTTATTCCTATACCATCATTTTACGGTCTTATTGACCAAGGCTTGGTTGACCAAATGGGCTAAATTTCTCTAGTCTCTATGGTCTAGATAATACTATTTGTATTCCCTTAATGGTCAAGGGTGTGTCGGTCGTGGGGTATTCTACCCAACTTAAAGAATTAAGCTAAGGGTGTTTGGGACATCTAACTAGTAGGATCAATCTCTAGCAAGCACGAAGGAAAGATAAGAATAAGATTGAAGGAATCAAGCAAGATGCAGTCGATAGTTCGAATATGGAATCGATGAAGGAGGTCAATTATGTGGATGAGATCCTAGACTTCTAATCCTATACGCAGGCTTGCTTGGTACGGTAAAGTAACCAAACAATTTATCTGACCTGCATGGGCTACCACAAAAACTTGTAACGCCACAGTCCCAAAATACGTAGGACCAAATACGTAAACATGCCAGCTGTATACATACGAAGTACACTCCAATATATGGAAACTTCATATGAATACATAAGCTGTAAAATGCAGTAGAATCATAACAAATCTCATCCACACAGAAATAAATTAATAAAAGATATCATATAATGATAATGAATTGTCTTGATACAATATATTGGACGGAGATAAATCCACTACCAACAAGTAAAGGAAAAATATATGAGAAAAGAAATGAATTTGGTGAGCGAAACGAAGACGATCCAAGTGCAATCATCCTCGAAGAAATAGTGACGATCATGGCCACGGATAGAACACCTGCGAAAGACAAGAGCACACACCTGGAGAGATCACCAGGTCCTCAGAGGGACGTAACAAGACACATAATATCATGCTAATAAACTGAATAATAAAAGCTCAACAGAAAAGTATGCATGAGTAAAGGCTCCTAACCATTCTATGTGAATTACAATTTAGAGGACAACGTTCTATGCAAGGGCTGTAACGGATTCACGCAAGCAAGTAATAGAGAGTGGCCGTCAAGCAGCGCTCATACGAGACGTTATCGGCCATGGGCAGAAGGTAGTGCTCATAAGAGTCACCCTCGGCCCAAAATATGTGTAAAAAAATAAATGAGCCCCTATGCTAATAACTGTCCCCTCCCTCCCAATGATACTATACATGTGTCGTCTCCACGACACTGTTTAATCCATAATAACTGCCAAGTCTTCTACACAATCTATTAGCAGTTATATCCTAACGCACGGCCTGTACGCACCGATGTACGGTCGGTACGCAAGTCCGAAGCTATATGCGACTCACCACTCACACACAATCCGTGGCACATCGTGACAGTTTATGAGATGCACTAAACATACGGTGGGCCCTTAACTCTAAGCCAATTGTATAAAGTATAATAATTTGCATCTATATATATTTTTGAAAGAACAACATAAAGAAAAAGCATGCATGATATTGAGCAAGAAATTAAACAGTAAAGGCAAGGTGTCTTGCCTGTTAGTACGTCTGGTGTGCTGCAATGATCAGTGTGGCATGAACTGCAACTTCGGATAACAACTACACAAGGTGACCTCAGATGGTGGCACGGATGGTTCTATTGGGTCCAGAAGGGTCAAATTGGTTAGAGTGGATATAAAGTAGTTTGGAATTGTGTAGCTCCCCTTCCTGAAAAGTTTTAAAATATTTTATTATTATTTATTTTATTTAAATGGTGATTTTAGAAATTTTAGAAATGATTAATTAGTTAATTATTACGATGGATGACTTAAGTCCATGTGGAGTTACGGAGCACAAAACGACTAGGAATTGTGGCACGGGAGATGTAGCAGTGTGCCATAACTAGTGTACTAGCCATGTCCGAGGAAACCTAGCCATAGGGACGTCCTAACTAGAAAAATCAGGCCAAGTTGTGACATGACCATTATAAATAGTTAATTATTTATTATTAATATTATTTGACTTTGAGTGACCCGGTTGTACCAAATTGGCCCAAACTGGACCCAAACCAAGCCCAAGCCCAGGTAGTCATCTAGTGCATCCCAAGACGTCCTTGTAGACATGCATTGAGTAGTAGTATTTTAATTCAGTAACCAAGTAGACGATTTTCACAAATTGTAGTTAACTATATATATTATGAGTTCTTGATATTAAATAATATTATTGATAAATTAATAAATATTTTCTTTAACAAATATTTTGGACCCTATGGGATTTATCTAAGTTGTATTGATACTGTGTGTGTTTATATATAGAAGTATATTTATAATATATAAAAATTAGGTCTTTATTTATATATAAAATATCAATGTATTTCATTTGTGAATTTTCGGTATATAAAATTAATGATCGGATTTCAAATAGCGATTCTACGTAATAATTATTATTCGTGTTTGTATTTATGGTATATAGGTATATATCATTATATATATAAATTACATTATTGTAGCTTGTATTAATAGGAATATATATATACTAATGCACGATATATAATTGTGTACTGGAATTATAAATATATATATATATGTGTTATGCATGTTTATATATAAATATATATATATATATATTATATACGTGTATGCGTAGGTAAAGACAAATATTAACATTATAGGTTTGTATGTGTATATATAAATACATATAATACCTTGTGCATATATGTGTAAATATTAATATATACATAGATACGTATACGTATACATAGATATAATATAATGATTGTATGTATGTATAAATCTATATAAAGATATATATAAGTAGGTATATGTAATATATATTTATCTGTGTATTTATATATGTATAAATGTACATATATATTTATGTATATATATATAGATATATATAAGGAAATAGGAAAAAAAAAAGGAGAAGAGGACAAGAAAGAAAGGACGGAACCCCAGCCCAGTCGGGCCAGAGGCCCACAGGGCCCAACCGGGTCGAGAATAGAGCAGCCAGAGCCGAAGCTCTGTTCGGCTATTTTCGTATATATATATACTCGATAATAGCAGAGAGTTTAAAAGCAACGAAACCCTATCTCGACACGTCGCCGTCCCTGCCCTGGACGCACCACCCCGCATGCGCACGCGCCGCCCTGGGCTACCGCGCACGGCCGTGCAGGCCACTGGAGGCCGGCCAAGCGCGGGAAACCGTACGCAATAAACTGAACACAGCAGCGGATGGCAGCAACTTTCGAGGTATATTTCTCCCTCGTCGCCCAACGATTATTCGACTCGTAAATTTCTATTGATAGCCTAGTTGACCACCTACGCAACCCTGCAAATAGATCAACCTAGGTAGCTCTAGATTAATTACAAAAATTCCCGAAACTTGGGGAAAAACCATCGAAAACAGGGTACTAGAACTATCTCTGGAATCTATTTTGTAAGGCAAGTATTTGCCGATTCCTCGACAGTTTAGATAATCTATTTGAAGGTAATTGTTGACAACATATAGGACATCGCAAACTATTTCATATTTTTGAATTTTACTAATTACATACAGAGAAAATAGTTTTCAAAGTTGAGAATTTATCTACGTAAAAACAGTTTAGAAATATTGAAAATCCTTCGAAACGACCTGCGTCCCGCCATTTCGGGCGACGTGGTCGCGAACCAAAAGTATCGAAAGCTGTGTAACGGCTTCGTGGTCGCGTGGGCTTTGACGAAATTCAAATTGGTCGCGTGTGCGCGACGAATTTGATGCGTATCCGTCGAAATTTACCGTATCGACCACTTTGCACAAACTTCAATTATTTTGGGCACGCTCGTCAGATCGAGACGAAACTTATGCCAACAGGACCGTATTATTTTATTGGTCCTGTATGCCAAGTTTGGTCTGATTCTGAGATAGTTGATAAAATTACCGTTTTGCGGGCTCCACGGTTCCACTCAACGGTAATTTTGTGCACGGCCTGCCGAAATCCAACTTTGGACATATAGTTGGGTTCGTATCGAAAAACCGGATCGGTAGACATATAGTTTGATGACTTTAGAAACCATTGACTCTAGCACGCTTTTTGGTACAAAGCGGGTCCAACGGCGGACATCGTTTTTGCCCGAAATTAACATTTTGCCCCTGTATCCAGAATTGAACTTAAGGACAGGCAATCCTAGATAATTTGACTATTCTAAGAACTTTGGTAATATTTATTTTAGCATCCGGAGACTTCTACATGTGTTGACTGATTGTGGCTCATTGAGTGGTATGGTATTATTGGTTTCTCCAGCTAAGGACCTCAGGCAAGTGCACTTTCTGATTGCTTTCCGATTCATAGTAGTCTTTTCATTTCATGTCTATACATATATTTTGCTGCTTGTTGACACATCGTCACACAGAGTAGTCGGGAGGGAAATATCTTAGTAGACATGTGGACTACCCAGAACTATCCTCCGTGTCTTTCGTGAATGCTAGCAACTGCACACGACATGTGTAGTGTGCCTTATTTACCCCTAGCCGTTCACATGTTGAAGATGATATTTCACACCACCTAGGTAGATGTCTTTTATTTTTTTCTTTTTATCTCCATCGTGCCAAGTCATCAGTTTTCTTTCCAGTTTTCATATCTCATATGCTATTTTCATGTCTTGTTAATTCTACTGTGTTTTTGCATTGTCGTCGATTTGTGTACTTGTTCCATTTCTGACTGGAAACCAATATTTTCAGGTTTAGCCGCGATCACTCTTAGCATGGGGAAGGCTTGGGTATGCTGAGGTCGACCTAAAAATAGATAGCAGTTGTATAATTTTCATTAAATGTGAAAACTTTGTATTTCCTTTAATTTTAAATATTGTAAATGTTATAAATGTTGTAATAAATCTAGAATTGTGAATGAGCAATAATTTTTCATATTTGGTGATTCTGAGCATCTTGGCCGTGACAGCATTCTACCGTCAACTCTGCGGCGTAGGCTGGCTTGGACACGTCTCGTATCCGAAAAAGCGGATGCGGGTCGTGACAAGTTTTTGTGGTGGCCCATGCAGGTCAGATTTCACAAAAGATTATGAACTCGTGATGGTACGTTAGTTTTACTATTGCGAGCCTGTGCTCAGGAAATGCTCATTCACAATTAGGATTAAAATAATTTAAGATAATGACTAGGACTAGGAGTCCCTTGTTCAAATTGACCGTTGGGTAGTTAAGGTTATTATATAGGCCATACAATTTAGATAGCTTGCTAGATCCCTATAAGTACACCATACTTTTGATATGACAATATAATCCAATATGGATATACTATTCGCTTGGTATGTTAAACTTGCCTAGAATTAAGGCGTTAATTTTGATAAACTGTTTAATTTTCTTTTGATGTATTAGATATAAATCTTATACCATAAGTTAGAATTGCATGTTTTAAAATCCTAATTGTTGTAAAGAATTAGTTTGTAATTACTGATACTGTTATTCGTATATAAATCTCAAGGTAGACTTGATTCAAAGTTTCCCTCAACCCTTTGAAATACATATGAAATAAAGGTTAGGATGTTCTTATTTTCTTGACCTTAGTTATTCCCTCCCCGATCAATATATTACTTTAAGGATTGAGACTCATAGGTAGATGTTTACGCTCTATCATAATCCACTAGCTTGAAACTCTAGCAGCTCCTTGAAGTCCTTAGGAATATAGTTAGAGTAATTAAATGACCACGATGACTAGACAGCAGCGTGCTGTCGCCAATTGTTTGAGGATAGATAGTGTGGGTTCACTGTAGCCAGCAGCGCACTGGCGAGGCACAACCCATAGAATTGAAATCATCTCGAAGAACTATGTCCTCGTTAACCTCTTTAGATCTTAGAGACCCTTGTGTTAATATAAGGTAGAGTACCTGATAGCATATCGCCTCTGAATCACGGAACTAAGAGTTTGCCACAGCCAGATTATATGGGCGAGGCATAATTCTCGGTAAAATGATTTTAGACGTGATCACAAGATTAGGATACTATAGAGGATAGGAGATTCCATGTATGTCCCTTAGGACCCAATGTCACTACTAGTAGAAGCTCTGTAAGTGGTAGCATGCCTCTCAGCTTAGCCTTATGTGGTCCTTGTGATCTATTAACGAGGCAACCGACTGACATCAATAGGTTTACCTAGAATATAGAAGTTAGAGTTCCTTAACCCATTGGTCGACTAAGGCCGAATGGATAGAAGATAGTGGGATGACTGTATGAGCAATATCATCAGGTAAGGTTTTAATTTTTCTCAAAACTCGAACTAATGCCTCCTTTCCAAAAATCTCGCATATTTATATTGACTCTCTTGACCAGTGCTGCTATTACAGCCTAGTTTTGCAAGCTTACTCTTTATCGAGCTTGATTCAAGACATATGTTTATTGGGGACGTCCGCTAACATATTGTCTAATCAGAATCATTGTATCACGGTCTGATCAACCATGATGCATTTGGTTCGTTTTCATTTAATTATCCTACGTGGATTGAGAAATTGATGTCTCTAGGGTCTCATTCGCGATTGCTGTGAGCCCCTGTTTTTCAAAAAAATATTTAATTAGTGTTAATTAATTTTTAATGACATATTTAGCCTTAAAATATTTATTATGATTTTTAGGAATTTTTCTAGAATTTTTAAATGAATTTTAAATGAGTTTTATATATTAAAAATATCAATTTGCAATTATTAGAATTGTTTTAATACAGTTTTGTAATTATTTGAACTGTTGCTATATCAGTTTGCAAATATTAAAATTTTAAATGGTGGAATGCAAATTCTTATTTGCATTTACCAACCGATAGGGCCTATGTGTAAATACCTAAACTAGGGGGGACCTAAGTGCTAATTTCCTATTCTACCCACCCCCGACGACCGGCTGCCCCGACTGCCCGACGACCACCACCCACCTTTCCCCAGCCATTTTCGGCTGCCCCCGACCGCCTAACTAGCCTATAAAACTCCCCCCCTCCCCAGACCTGACCCTAACCCTAAATCCTCCCAGCCACCCACAACCGCCCCATCTTCCCCATATAAAACCCGCCGTAACCCTAAATTCGACGAACGCTCGTCCAGCCCCCACGACGAGTGCCACCGCCCGCAACCACCATCCTCCGATGCGCCCCGACGAGCTGAGTGCAGCGCCGCCCGAGCGCTACCGTCCCGACCACTCCACCGCCGTCCAGGACACTCGAAACCCCCATCAACCGTCGGACACGTAAGTATCAGGACTCGAATCGTGTTGTGCGTGTTTCGTTTTCACGCAGAGACTCGCCAGGACACGACGAACCTAACGCTGTGCTTGGACACGCGTTTTATGACTCGTGCATGTCGTGCATAGCACGGACACGTAGACTCTGTGTCCCAAACAGTCAGGACACGGAGTTGATTTTTCGGGTTATTATTATTTTTTAACTAAAACAGAAATAAAATAAACTAAAACCTAACCCCTAACACAAGTTTCGGGCCGACCCCATGGCCAGCCCGACCCGACCTAAACCACCCCCCCCCCCCCCCCCCCCCCCCGCGCTCTAGCTCGAGTTCGAGCCCCCTTA
>JANAVB010039344.1:0-23623 GCA_029216955.1 Iris pallida | reverse complement strand
ACTATATTTGGACTGTAAAACCGCACTAGTTGAAATAGGTCCATGTACCTATTATGTAGTCTCCCCTCTTGGAATGTGAAGTCATTCGTGACCAAATCTATCTACCTGGAAGTCGCGATATGATCTTGTATTACATTTTGTATCCCTTGTTCGTGTGTTTAAATAACCACGGAAAGGATTACAATTGATTTCCCAGATTCCATTCTATTATGGAAACTGTTTAGAATTTCGAAAATGGAGCTTCTGCATTGCCGGATTGCAAGCTCCTATAAGAATGAAGGATTCTTAGACTTAGCAAGTGACTGGACTGGAGTAGCCCATCTAGCAAATAAGTCGATGATTCATGGATCTTTCTTTCTATCCGCGTCATTGGATACTCTTTACCGCCCTGGAATTTTATACTTGCTCTCGATTATTCTTCCTTATCATCCTGTCCTTTCTATCACAGAGCGATGTATGGTCTTGCTTATTAAAATTTACCAATATTTCTTAGCTACCTGTGTAAGTTGTTGCTTGTTAAAATGGGATTGCTTGATAGATAGGAGAGGTTTATAGGTGCCATGTCCAGTGGATAACTATTGATAGCAATTTTAACAATTATTGGATGATTATAAGTTTTTAGTGACATAGCTTGAGGGAGTAGTATGAACAAAAGGTGGGTAGAAGTCCTTGGAGTTTCGTAGTTACAGAATAGCTAGGGGGGGATATAAACTGTTTTTTTGAGGAATTAAAATTCGAGGAGATTAAAGTAATGGTAGATTTTCTTGTTGAATTTAAGGAATAGTTATGAACTAGAATTTCGAGGACGAAATTATTTTTAAGGTGGGTAGATTTGAAGCTGCCCTTCCCAGAAATTTGGAATATTTTCTATTATTATTATTTTATTAAGCTGGTGATTTTAGACTTTATAGATAATTATTTAGTTAATGTTACGGTAGAGGATTTTAGCCATGGTTGAGTTTTGAGTACAAGGTGACCAGAAATTGTGACACGAATAGCGCAATGGCATGCTTTGACTAGAGTATTAGCCCTGGTAGGGAAGGCCTAGCCATAGTGATTTCCTAAGTAGGAAAACCAGGCCGAGTTGCGACTTAACCCTTACTGAAGACTTAATTATTTATAATTTATATTAGAGTTTGGGAAAAACCGATTATACCAGTTTAGCCGGACTGGACCTGAACTGAGCCCAAGTCCAGGTAGTCACGTGGCACGTCCAATGACAATCGTGTCAATGGAATTTGGTATGAGTGTGTTATAATCCGTTTTAATGAGTTAATGACTATTTCTAAATATTCGTAATTTAATATAAAAATATTATTATTAGTGGATATTCGACGACATTGTAGAAAAGGGCCCTGGTACATTTTAGGATTTTTAGACTGAGCAATATGGTATATACCATTATTGATTTGTTGAAATTGTATTATTATTATTATTATTATTATTATTATTATTATTATTTATTATTATATTATTATTATTATTATTATATATTATTATTATCGATATTAGTGAGGTTAATATTATAGAATAATATTTTATTATTGGTTACAGTATTATTATTAACTAATAAAGGTATAATATATAGTATATATTATTATATTTGTATGTGAATATATGTGGAAGACGTATATATGTGCAAATGTATATACGCGTATATGTGTATATAGATAATTATATGTATAGATAATTATATGTGCAAATGTATATACGCGTATATGTGTATATATATATATAATATATATTATATATATATATATATTATATATATATATGTATATATATCTAGGCATACTTGTATATACATACAAGAAAAACTAAAACAATTTAAACTAAATATCCTAGCCCTACCCAACAACAGCCAGGCCGCAAGTCCATGAGTGCAACCATCACAGGGAAGCCCTGGGTTCGAACTCAGGCCCAAGCAACCATCCCCAGCTGTTCCCTTGGACCCAAAGTAACCCAGGCCCGAAGCCTACTCAGCTAACAGCTGAGAAACCCCAACCAAGCCGAGCTTCAACCGCTCGGTTTCCTCGAAACCACAGTATATATACGAGTGAGAGGACTCGATGAAAAACTAATCTCGATCCAACCCACAGCCCGCGACCACCGGCGGCCGTCACACGCAATCGTGGGTCGTCGGAGTCGACTGAACCACGCCGGCGCGAGACAGGGCACAGCCTTGGCAGCAGCAGAGCAGCCGGCAACCCATCTTCGTCAATTAATTCCTCGACGCGTGATTAATCAATTTTTGATCCGTCTTCGCAGGTATGATCACAACCTATACCACTTCCAACACCTTCTATAATTCGATTTTATACGCTATTTATTGCCCAGAAGATCGATGCGAACTTACCCGAAAAACTGTCCGAAACAGGACAGTTTTAGATATTCAAACCCGAAATTGGAAGGCAATTCATTGCCAATCCATCGACCGAATGGAGAGTCTAAAAGAACAAGTGTTTAGACAACATATACGGTAGTAAATCCCTTTTATAGATTCCAATTTTATTTAGTGGGTGTAGAATTATTCGACTCTAAAATCGAGAAAAACCTATGAAAACAGTTTTCAAAAATTAGAAAATTCATCCACACGACGTGCGTCCCGCCAAACCGGGCGACGTGGTCGCGTACCGGAAGCATCGAAAGCTGCGTAACGGCTTCGTGGTCGTGTGGGCTTTGGCGGAATTCAAATTGGTCGCGTGTGCGCGGCGAATTTGATGCGTATCCGTCGAAATTCACCGTATCGTGCACTTTGCAAATTTCTCAATTACTTTGTGCACACTCATCGGATCGAGACGAAACTTGTGCCACAGAACCGTATCATTTTTCTGGTCCTGTATGCCAAGTTTGGTCCAATTCTGAGACAGTTGAATCCGACGTCGTTTTGCGGGCCCCACGGTTCCACTCAACGGGCGATTTTGTGCACGGCCCGCCGGAATCCAACTTTGGACATACAGTTGGGTTCGTATCAGAAAACTGGATCCGTAGACATATAGTTTGACGACTTTAGAGATCGTTGACTCTGGCACATTTTTCGGTGCAAAGCGGGTCCAACGGCGGACACCGTTTTGGCCCGAAATTATCGTTTTACCCCTGTGTCCAGAATTGGACTTAAGGATAGGCAATCCTAGCTAATTTGACTATTCTGTGATCATTGGTATTGTCTATTTCAGCATCCGGGGACTGTTGTACGGGTTTTGACTATTGTGACACATTGAGTAGTTCAGACTGTCGGTTTCACCAGCAAAGGACCACAGGCGAGTACAGTTTATTGTCTGCATTTCGATATTGATCACTATATTTTATTGATTGGCCATTGGTTATGTGATTATTTTCTATTATAAATTGTTGAGTCGGGAATGAGAAGTACCAACGATGTGTGATCTGACCTTAGACCGTATAGACCGTGTAGACCGTATTGTATTTATTTCTTGTAGACAGTGTAGACAGTGATTTATTTATTTCTTGTAGACAGTGTAGACCGTGATTATTTCTGCATTTAAACTTTGTAGATCATGATTATTATTTTGTAGACAGTGTTTCTTTACTGTAATATTTTCTGTAGACCGTGTAACTGTAGACCGTGTAATTGTAGACCGTGTAACTGTAGACCGTGTAACTTAGACCATGTAGACCGTGTCGCATAATTGTCCCGAGACCGATCATATATCAAAGGTACTTCTAACAGTTGGGAAAACTATTTTGTGTCTATTTATTGCTATTGGTTTTCCGTATTTACTGTTTATTTTAAAAACTCATGATTGATGTCTAACCTTTGTTTTATTGTCATTTTCTTTATTTGAAATTGCATTCAGTGAATTGTGCTCGTTCTATTCCTGACTGGAAACCAACATTTTTCAGGTTAGCCGTGGTTTCACTTAGCTTGGGGAGTGACGGGAATACTTGCAGACAAAGCCTAGAGACTAGTTAGATAGTTGAGTTGTAGTCATTCATTTATTTGTACAAGTTTATATTTTTCTACAAATGTAAAATTTGTGATCATTGTAAGTTAAATTAATTATGTGAATGAGCATTATTTTGTGATTTTGATCTCATGGCCGTGACAGCGTTCTACCGCCGACACTGCGACGTAGGCTGGCTTGGACATGTCTCGTATCCGTTTAAAAAAGAGGGTACGGGTCGTGACAAATATAATATAAGATACGACAATCTAAAATTACTAGCTGGCTCGCAGACCAGACAAACCTAACTAAGCTACACTACTCTGGGTGTACAAAGTCTAGTGGCTCTACTATCAAGCTACGGTCCAGGCCTACTCCATCTAACCCATCCCCATAATAGGTCGGGCAATCTGCCTCAGAATCATCTATAATATATCAACGGTATCCTGTCAGGAAAATAAGCAAGTATAAACACTAACAACAGTTCCATGTGAATTGATAAATTCTATAAGTGACAGTATAATGAAATACAAGAAAAAGATATAGGACGACTTGGGAACCATTCGAAAGCCGAGTCACAACCCTTAAACCAAACAAGGACCGGGGTTGTAACCCTTCTCCCGAACAGAACTTAGTCTCCAATCAGGGTACAACATAAAGGCATGTAGAGCATGTGAGTAAAGTACTGAAAGTAGAACTGAGCAGGATATAAGATATGATAAATAAATGTAAAATGTGACTTGATTTATTAGAGCGCTATGTGATCGGCTAGGGAATCAGAATCAGGTTATCCACTTGGCCTGACAATCACACAGTGAATCTCACGAAAAGTCATGTCAGCCAACCTGGTTAACAAGGACACGGAGGTATCTGCTACACCCTACGTGAGGTGAGAGTGGCACAAGCAAAATAGTGACAAAGGGCTTTGATCATATAACTCCTAATAATTCTCCCATCCCTGAATAGTATGACAGATCCGGACATGGCACGTCATGACACGGGATTCAAGAGCAGGGGGCCAGCCCACTCCCAAATTGATGTTTATATAAGTACACAAAATACGAAATATCATGCACCAATATACCACAAAAATCCGGGAACAACATCTCATGACAGGATCTGACGTATACTAGTCCATGATCCATCATGTCGGAAATCAAGTAAGACACTACAACTGAATCGGATATACTAGATATCAAGACAATGAAAACTATCAGTAAATGTACTCGCCTGTGGTCCTGAGCTGATAAGGTGAACAGACGCTCAGAGTAATCACAGACCTAAAATAAGATACTATATGTTAAACATGGTTTTATAATGAAAAGTAAACTAATTTAAGTCATGATATGCAAGTCTAAGTCAAACTAGGTCAATCTAGGTCAAACTGGGTCACACTGGATCATACTAGGTCGCTGGGAGTCAATCCAAGTCAAACTTGGTCAAACGGGGTCAAAGGTTAGCTTACAGTTGACTTTTGGTCAACTGGTCAACCCTGGTCAACTCTAGTCAACTCTGGTGAACTCTAGGTCAACCCTAGGTCAAACTAGTCTATTGTTGACCAAATGTTGACTTTCAGTCAACTGGTCAACTCTGTTTTGGTTTCGGTCAAATCTAGTCACTTATAGGCTAAGTTTGACTCTCGGTTGACTTTTGTTGACTTTTGGTCAAAATGGTCAACCGAAGTCAAAACTAGTCTAGGAGCGCTATTCCTGACCATTACCAACCAAGGGAACCAAGTTCTAACCATATCTTAAACTCTAAACCACTTACCTTAGCTTCTAGGTAAATACCTATACTTACCCTTAACAAGGTATTTCTGATACCTTGTCCATTACAAAGGAAACCCCGCTAATTCTCAAGATACTAGACTAGGCTCCTTAGGATAGTTAGATACTATCCTATCTAAGGTTTCCTAAATATCTAGTCCATCTTAGGTCACATGTTGATTATCCAACATTTCCTTACCCTTATACCATTCTCACATCTAACTAAACATCCACACACCAACACTCACTCACTAACTCACATATGGCACCATACTTAGGCTCTCTCCTAGGCTCATCTATAGGCTCACCTTAGGCTCATCCATAGGCTCACACCTATAGGCATATAGCTATATATATATATACTCCCTAAAGACACTTATATAAACTCACACATACACACACACATAGGCATATAGTGGACTGATTTATAGGGCTGCACATAGGTTGTCCATTTAGGGACTGGATTGGGGACTTGCTTGGCTGGTTTGGACAGCTTAGATGCTGTCATTTAGGGGACAGGTTTGGGGTTGCTAAGTGCTGCTTGGGGGGCTGCCAATGGGCTGAATGGCCCCCCCTACCTGCTGCTAACAGCAGCAGTGCTGCCTTGTAGCTGCTGTTATATGCAGCCCAGGTACTCCCCCTTCTCTTGGTCGAAATTCCTACACACCCCATAGAATATATATGACACAAAATAAATACACATATATATCACTCAATATATATATGTGTAAATATCACTCAATATATATATATATATATATATATATATATATATATATATATATATATATATATATTATATATATATATATATATTTTATATATATATATATATATATATATATATATATATATATATATATATATATATATATATATATATATATATATATATTTTATATATATATATATATATATATAGATATATATATATATATATGAGTGATATATATATATATATATATATATATATATATATATAAAAAAAAAAAAAAAAAATATATATATATATATATATATATATATATATATATAGACACATATATATATACATAACAAATGATATATATACATGAATATAGATAAATAGATATGATACAATATGATACATTGAAAAATACATCTCTAAATAACATAAATCTGTGATTTAAATCTAAATAATCATTTAAACAATATATGTTAAAAATACATGTATCCAAATAGAGATTTTCCCACTAGGACACAACACCACTAAAAGAGGCAAGTCTAATCCTATCCATAAGTGGCCGGCCACTATTGCTAGGTGTCTCCCTTTATTAAATGACTAAAAGCCCCCCCCCCCCCCCTCCCCCCCCCACTAATCTATGTAATTAATATTAGGAAGGGTAAATGGTTGAGGCTAAAATAGTCATTCTTAATCTCTAATCTAACTAAACCCTATCCATAAATAATTAGTCTAACCACTAACTAAAATTAATATCATGTGGGCTATGGCTAACTAGTGTGTGGGTCCCACTAGAGTCAACACTACCCCGGGTCCCCGATACAAGTCGGATTGAGTTGAAATTCGAACCCGACTTAAATAACCCCAAAATAATATCATAAATAAATAATTAATTTCAAAATAATTCTAAAGTGGAAAAATGACCAAAATACCCTTGTTCATGAAAATTGGAGGTGACAATAAGTATCCAACTAGAAAATCATGACCTACCAATCACGCACAACATACTTCGCCTAACACTCATCATGTAGATGTCACTATTGTGGCACCATTGGTCATATCTCTCCTGCATGTAGAGTAAGAAAGTTAGTTTATTTGAATATGTATGCATGGATACTAAAGACTAACATATCTGAACCCTACAAGAAATTGTTTGCCATTGATTATAAAAGAACAGAACAGTTTTATGGGAGGACTGGACTTTTACTTCACAATACAAACTCGCTCGTAAAAAAGAGAGCCTAGGAACAAAACCTAGGAAAAGTAATCTAAAGTACAATTGTTTATTTTTGATTCTGGGGGAGGGAGGGTGACGGTAGAGGCCCGGGAGAGTGACGGCAACTCTGCCTTACTCCTTGGATGATCGAACGTAGCTTTGGCTCCGAGGAAGGAATGCTCTTTGCGTGTGCGGGGGTTGCTAGTCTCTCTGTTCGGGCTCTGTACGACTGCTCCTCTGTCCAGGATTTTGTAAGACAATGGCACCTTGCTATTTTTAGGGCTTTGTGATAAGTAGGGTGTGCAGTAATTGCTCCTTAAAAAGTGGGCGGTTAGGGATTTGATTAAAATTAGCCTTGATCTTGTTTGTTGGAAATTAATCTGGGCCGTTAATATTGATTGTAACAAATCTGGGCAGTTAATGTTGATTTCACCAAATCTGCATGATTTGTTGGAAATCGATCTGGGCAGTTAATGTTGATTGCAACAAATCTGTATCGTGATGATTTGTTGATATCAGCAAATCCGAGTGAATAAACTTGGTCAATCTCCTGCCACGTGTCCCAACTGCCTGTTATGTCGATTGCCATAAATCAGAATTATTGGGATTTGATCAACTCCTGCCACGTGTCCCAACTACTGTGCGTCGCATGGAGGACTGTCATAGTTGAGCCGCATGAGTGTGGCCTCGTGTCAGAGCTGCATAAGGGTGGCCTTATCTGAACCGCATGGAAGTCCTTTAATCTGAGCCACATGGAAGTCCTTTAATCTGAGCTGCATGGAAGTCCTTTAATCTGAGCCGCATGGAGGTCCTTACAACTGAGCCGCATGGACGTCCTTACAACTGAGCCGCATGGACGTCCTTTAATCTAAACCGCATGGAGGTCCTTACAACTGAGCCGCATGGACATCCTTATAACTGAGCCACATGGACGTCCTTACAACTGAGCCGCATAAAGAGCTTTGGAAATAGGTGGATCGTGCCAGCTATAAAGATTTTTTTCGTCTCTCTAGGAGCACGTCAAGAGTTATTATTTCACCTTTATGTCAGAGCTGTCAATCCGTTGTGTCAGGGCTGCTGTATTGCGTCAGAGCTTTTAATAAGCTAGCTGCACCGAGTAATGATGGCCAGCTGTAGATGCCTACTTTGAACTTCATAGAGCCACGTGGCCTGTTCCGAGCCGCATGGATCTATTGTGTACTTTCCAGCCGTACGAATCCTTAAGAGACTTTTGAGCCGCATGAAGCCTTAAGAGACTTTTGAGCCGCATGAAGCTCTAAGAGACTTTTGAGCCGCATGAAGCTCTAAAGGAGTTTTGAGCCGCATGAAGCTTTCCTGTTCCTTTTCCATGCTTCTACAAGACCTCCTTCAAAGTTTTCAATTTGTAAAATTGAAATACTTTGAATAAGAAGCATGGCTATGTCCGCATAAGCTCCTCGTGCCGCATAGACTCTTCTTATCGCATAGGATGTTCTGGCTGCATGGATGTTCTGGCCGCATGGATGTTTCGGCCGTATAGACTGTTCTGTGCCACGTAGGCATCTCATTTATTTGCCTTTGATTTGCTCTGATTTAAAGCCGTCTTTTGGGATAGGATCCCAAGAGTCAGCTTTAAATATTTAGATTTTGCCTTAATGATTAGGATTAATCTTTTCGCATGCAGGGGTTAGAAATCTAAGAGTCGACTTTGTTTTCTAGGCGGCGCATCATGCGAAGCGTCCCTTGATCCGTATGCCCCCATCAGCCTATAAATATGGGTTCTTTGGGAGAGAGAGATTCTTTACTTTCTTTTCTCTTCAACTTTTTTTGCCTTAGTTGCCGTCGTCTTCTCTCTCGATCACCGATCAACAATGGCCCCCAAAGCTTCCTCTAGTACTGCGGCGAAGGGTAAGAGAGCGGCTTCTTCATCGACTGAGGTGCCTACAGTTCATCCTGATGTCCACCCCGCCATTGATGGTAAGGATTATGTGGAAGACTGTATGCTTCAAACCCTAACAAAAATGGTTCTGTTGCATGTTTTATGTACAAGCCTTTTTTCCTTGGTATTTAATGCGTCCTTCGTCTTTATTGAACTGCCCAAGTTCAATACGATAAAGCCGTATGTTGTATGGGTCGGATGAACTTCTCATGTCCGAGCCACATGGGGTATGCCCCATGTTTGAGCCGCATGAGCAATGACTGAGCCGCATAAGCACCTTTAAAACTGAATCGCATGAAGTCCCACTGAACAGAACCGCATGAGCTCCTGATGAACTGGGCCGCATAAGCTCCAACAGATCAGAGCCGCATAAGCTTATCTGAACTAGGTCGCATAAGCCCCATTGAACAGAACCGTATGAGCTCTTTTAGAACTGAGCCGCATGAAGTCCCCTTAAAAACCTGGACCGCATAAACTCATCTGAACTCGGCCGTGTGAGACCCTGCTAAATAAAGCTGCAAGAACTCCTGATGAACTGGACCGCATGAAGTCCCTTGAATCAGAATCGCATATAAACCCATCAAAGTAGAGCCACATGAACTCCGTTAAAACCGAGCCGCATAAGGACCCATCAAAACAGAGCCGCATAAACTCCGTTAAAACTGAGCCGCATAAGGACCCGTCCAAACAGAGCCGCATGAACTCTGTATAAACTGAGCCGCATAAGGATCCGTCTAAACAGAGCCGCATGAACTCTTTTTAAATATTTTTTGGTCATCTCCTGACTTTGTTTCCTTTGTCCTTCTTTCAGTGAATTTGTCAGTTAATGCTGCGGGAGAACCTCTGGTGGGTCGCGCCCAATCTGCTGTGGGCTATAGGTATGACCACATAGTCGAGTATATGGTAAACCAGTTTTCAAAAGACGAACCTTTGGAGAGGCTGGATGACATTAAAAAGCAGTCCTTCTTCTTTATTTCGGGGATGATGAACTCAGGGCTGCTGGGGGATAAACACTTGAAGCTTGCGTTCCTCTTCGGGGATGCCCTGACTGTGAAGAACTCCCAAGTTCTGGATGTATCTAAGAGCTGGAGTTTTACTTCTAACGGGATGGCGATCCATATTCCTCTGATGGAGCGTCACTTCCCACTGTCATGGTTCAACATATTGCCCATGACTAGGAAGATGGAGAATTCCTTGACTCTGACCCAGAGCGGGATGATTGTGGGCGAAATTTACTACAATAATAAGATGCGGTCAGTGTATGCGGGCAGGGTACCAGTCAACCGATACGTGATGGGGTTGGCCCCGGGCAGTTTCTTGAATGTGCAGGGTCCCAATTTCACGTTCTCTGAAGTTGACACTTTCATAAACCAACTTACTCGGAAAGGGTCCTATCCTGTTGGCCGGTTGTCCCTGCCGAATTGGATACACCCTCTCCCTTCGTGGACCAACCTGTCTATGTGGATCGTGCGGAAGTACAAGACTCTCTTGCACGAGATTGGACTCTACCAAGCCATTCGGGGCACCAACTATGGCTTGCCCATAAACAAGAAATTGTTCATGGCTTTGCTGAAAATGTACAACTGCCGCACGGGGACTTTCTTTACACCCGTGGGGGAGATGGGGCTTGCTCTGCACAAGATGCATGCAGTCTCCAAGCTACCTTGGGGAGACGAAGTTTTTGAAGTGTATACTCCGACGAATGAAGAGTTTGAGGATCTGGAGCGACCGTTCCCGGGCTTCGTAGTTGTCTACCAGGAACTACTGTGTCATCACAGTACATGCCACCAGATATCCATCAAGAAGGACGGCAGCTCAGAAGGGAACCTTCTCCATACTTCGTCCTGGCTCACCTACCTTTTTACGCTAGGTGCCTCAGGCCGGGTTTCTCCCCGCAGTCCTCAAAACCACGAAGATATACAGATCCGAGTGTCAACGGCCAAGAGATCGAGGGCCACAGGAGACAGATTTGGGAGTAAAACTGACTCTTTTAGCTATTTTTACTAGGATACCCAGCCGATGTCTGAGAAGGCTCTCTTGGCGGGATTCCTGATGGTATGGCTACGAAATTACGTGGTCTTAGGAGGGGCTGGTTCTATTGAGAGAATCAGCCATAATTTCATCCTTCCTACTGTGAAGCTGGTCTTCGGAGTCAGGCTAGCTCTACTCCCGGCTATGGTGTGTAGTATACATCGTAGCTTTTGCACTTTTACGTCCAAGGTCATCGTCCGTGACGCGAAGAAGGACTTTGAACGTGTTGAACTGCCATACCACTATCTGATGGGGTGGTTGCTGATGCATTACCGGTCTTTAATGAGGCCTGGCCCCGAAGATGGCGTAACTGCAGATGACGCCTTCATCTTCCAATATCGCCGCATGCCTTAGGATTGCGAGACTATGTTCGCTTGTAGGATGGCGCTGTCAAGAGTGGACAGATACAATTTTTTCGTATCTGTTCCTCGATTTATTACTGAGGAAATAAGGGCTGTGCATCTGGATCGTATTGGGCCTCTCCACTTCTTAGACGGCAAAATGCTCCTTTGGTTGCACAACATTTGCCCTTCCTACCTGGTATATCGCAACCGCAATGCTGTCTACTTGGAGCCTTACTTGCCCAGTAGGTTCGCCCGACAGTTTTGGTATAGCCAGCCTTTCCTGGACATTCCCAGCTCGTGCCTGGGTTTTAAAGGCAGCGTCCTCAATGGCATCATAGCCTGGCATTATTATAATATGGTTCACACCAGTACTAGCTTCTCGGTTCCTGATACTGGAGATTCATGAGAGATCTTGTATTTGGCGGCTCTCTACCACGTCATGGCGAACAAGCCTCCAGTTGGCTTTGACCCGAGTACCAGCTTCATTGTTGGTACCGACTTGGAGGAGAAACCCAAGGGGTCTAAGACGAGGAAGAGGAAGGAGAACATGGTCGATGTGCCAGACTCGGAGTCCAGCAACATGGACGAAGAGGATGACGAACACGCTCCCGATAACACTCTCCCTCCTACAGATGAGGTGGTGGTGGATCAACCGCCTGTTGAGCCGAGCTCTTCCCGAAAGTAAAGCAGGCCTGAGTCTGCTGGTGGGGGCAGAACCTACTCCATGAAACGAGCTGCGGTTATGCCTCGTCGGCTGCTCATTAAGGAAAGAGGCAAGAATATGGGTGCCATTTCGGAGGTGAATTGAATTACAACCATCTCCTTCTTTAGCTCTTTCTTTTCCTGAACTATGATCTAATCATTTTTTTTCTCTGTAGGCGTCAGAAGAGTCGGACTTTCGAAAACCGGCCGCTGTTTCTGAATTCAACCCGGCTCTGACCACTTTTGATTAGTGACATGTGTGCTGAGATTATTTCTGCCGGGGTTCTCTCGACGGCGGCTGAGGGGTCTCACGTTGCTGAGGTCTCGACCCAGGGCGACGTGGGCTCTGCTGAACCTGTCCCTGAGACTGCTGAACTTTAGCAGGGTGACGTTGATCCAGTTGTATCTCCTTCCGGGGCGGCTGGGGCAGAGGAACCAGCCGAATTCGGCTTGGGTGTCGCTGGCGAAGAGATTACGGGGGCTGTGAGCGAACCTCAGCCTCCGTAACTCTCCCCTGGTAAGATAAGCCAAGTCTTGACTAGTGAGGAGGCTCATTCGCTCTATCATCACATCCTTTAGATTAAGCTGATTGATGGTTGCTCTGGACATACAGGTCCTGCTCCTTCACTGCCAATGACGGACATTGTCAGGGTAGAGTTCGCTAGAGGGGACCCGGTGGAAGAGAGTGTGCCTCCTTCCCCTCCAACTTACATTGAGGGACCTCCCGTTGAATCAAGTTCGGGAGAGCGAACGGCAGAATGGTCGGGGTAGGAAAAAAGGATCCCTGTATCATCTTTTGTTCGTGTGGCTCCAGAGATTGACCTCTCCACCATGCTGAGTCTCCAGATCCTTCGGGCTGCGGAGGAAGAATTGGCTGCTATTCAAGCATCTTTTTGCTCGAAATTTGTTTCCCTCGTGGCAGGGGTAGCAAGTTCATGTGCACCTTCTTTGACCCTGTCAACTACCCTTCCTTTGACACCGTCTTCTTCAAAAGTTCTAGACGAATCATCAAAGGATGTAGTTGACAGTTTCTATCGTCACCTGAGGCGAGGAGTTGAAGCTGCGTTGGAGAGGGGGACCTCTTTTGCCTTGGCCCGTCAATACGCCTGGGGCCAGACTGAAATCCTTAGAACCCTCTCCTGTGGGGCAGGGATAGTTGAGCTGCTGGAGCCCAAATTGCTGGAGGCGGATCAGCTTGTCGCCCAATTTCAAGTACTGCGGCAAGTTGATCTGTCTTCAGCGATAGATCAGGAGCGGGCCTTCCTCATCACTGTCGTAGAGAAGGTATGAACCGCATGAGATACGTCTAAGCCGGTAATCATAAAGGACCTCGACGATCTGTCTATTCAGTACGATCAGCTGATCCGCAGAAGCGAGGATTGCATGGCTCGGGAAGCGGCCGCCTCTCGCGGAATAAATGATACTAGGGAGCAGATCTTCGAGCTCCAGAGGATGCTGGCTTTCTTGGAATCTGAGCTCGAGGCCTCCCGCACGGATAAAGAGCTAATCGTTCAGGAGGCCCAAAAGGTCACCCGAGCTTCTGCTAGCCTGGAGCGTGCTCTGAAGAGACTCGAAGATGGCTGGCAGGCCCACGCACATCTGGAGGATATAGAGCGGCTGACTCAGGAGGCTGAGCGCTGGGCTAAGCTGCAATTTGAGCGATCAACCGCCGTGCTGAGGAACCGCCTCAGAGAATTATGTATAGCCGAACCATAGCTGGCCTTTTTTTTTCTTTCTTTCTTTGTCATTTTTCTTCCTTTTGATAGGGACATGGTCCTCGAATATGTAGTACTTTTACTTTTTAATAAATGACTATGTTTTTATCATCCATCATCTGTTATGTTTGTACTGTATCTTTGGTATTTGTGATGTTTGCCCCACTGGAGGACTATTTGTGGACCTATTACCCTTGGCATACCTTGGTTTTATGAAGGATAATAAGTTTGATTAGGGATACCTAGAACGATTCTACGGTAAGGTGACCATGGAAGTTCTTGATATCGAGCGAAAGAGTGCCATGGGGCAGCTGGGCCCCAGAGGCATGATGAGAAAAGAGCTGCATATACTAGAGGACTTAGTACAAGATTTATGGTCACAGAGGACATTTGTGGTCAACAGAGGACATGTGTGGTCAACAGAGGACATTTGTGGTCAACAGAGGATATTTGTGGGCCTATTATCCTTGGCGTACCCTGGTTTTGGGTACGGATAATAAGTCGAGAGAGAGCCAACATACTTACTCAGAGGTAATGAGGACGTGGTAAATATGAGGGTTTCTTCGATAGAATCTTCCTACTCAGAGGTAATGAGGACGTGGCAGGAGTAGACACCATAAAGGGTACATAGAACAACTCAGAGGTAATATGTACGTGGAAGTTTTACGTGAGGGGTGTTTTGTTTTTGATGGAAGTGAAACAACTCAGAGGTGACATCGACGTGTTTGTTTCGGGAAATTTGTGGATCAATTACCCTTTTTATGCACTGAAAGTGCGGGTAGTGGATCATGAGGAAGGAGCTCTTTTTAGGAAAAAAGTTCAGAGGTATGATCATACTTGACTTACTACCTAGAAGATGGGATATAGATTCATCTGGAGTGATCAGAGTGTAAGTTCAGCGGTATCTGCGGATACATAACTCAACAATCTAGGAGATTTGGAGTCAGAATGTAAGTTCAGCGGTACCATAGGGTACATAACTCAACAATCGGGGAGATTTGGAGTCAGAATGTAAGTTCAGCGGTACCAGAGGGTACATAACTCAACAATCTAGGAGATTTGGAGGATGTCATTTCAGACATAATACTTCTTCAGGAACTTGCCGTTGATGGGCAACATGAGCAAGTCTCCATTTTGTTTTGCGAGGTGGTAAGCACCATTGGAGAATACAGCCTCGATGACAAATGGGTCTTCCCACTTTGGCTGGAATTTGCTGGCGGTTTTGTGAGTCATAACCATTGGTCTCCGAACTGCCAGAACGAGATCACCTACTTAGAATGTTCTGATTTTAACCTTCTTGTTAAAAGCTCCCGAGATACATGCTTGGTATAATCGATTCGTTGTTGAGCTAACAAGCGCTTCTCATCTAGAGCCTCCAACTCTTGTAACCGGCGATGGTGATTATCATCCGTTGTCAATCGATAGGTAAGGACAATACGAAGTGAGGGGATTTGAGTCTCCAATTGGAGAACTGCCTCACTCCCGTATACCAAGGAGAATGGTGTGTTCCCAGTGGCCGTCCGAACTGTAGTACGGTATGCCCATAAGCATTCGCCAAGCTTCTCCTTCTAGTCGTGTTTGTTGGAAGACACGAACTTCTTGAGTAGCTTGATTATAGTTTTATTGAATGCTTCTGCCAACCCATTCATTGCCGGATTGTACGGCATTGAAGCAACATTCTGGATTCGGTGTTTGTCGCAGAACCGATAGAAGGCGTGGCTTGCGAACTGCAAACCATTGTCATGGATGATCTTTCGGGGCAGTCCAAAGCGATAGATGACGTGATGCTTGAGAAAGTTGATCACGTTTAAAGTCTTCACTTCTGCCAGCGGAATAGCCTCCACCCATTTAGAGAAGTAATCTGTAATTGCGAGTATAAAACGATGTCCTCGGGACGAAGGCGGAGTGATTGGACCAATAATGTCCATTCCCCATGCATCGAATGGCCAGGATGCTACCGTCGTTTGTAGAAACTCGGATGGCTGGTAGATGAAATCTGCATGAACTTGACAGGCTTTGTACTTTCTTGCATAGTCTATCGCATCTGTAACCATCGTGGGCCAGTAATAGCCCATTCGGCAAAGGCGATCATGTAATTTCGGGCCAGGCTGATGGGCCCCGCAGATGCCATTGTGAGCTTCACGTACAGCTTCTTTGGCTTCTGTATTTGACAGACACCGATGCAGTAATCCATCGTATGATCGTCGATACAGCATTTTCGTCTCTGTATCGTAGAATCTGAGGGAACGTCTTCTGATAGAAGTGGCTTCCTTTGGATTCTCGGGCAAGATGCCATAGACTACAAAGTCTACGAATGGCTGTCTCCAGTCTGGTGCTTCGTCGATCGTCTGAGCAGAATGAATCGCTACAAATTGAACGTTATTCTTGGCACAGACCAATTTGTGGCCTATTACGTCCACCAAGTGATGAGTATATTTTGGGACCGCTAGGGAAGCAGCAAGACCTGCTAGGGCATCTACTTCGATATTTTAGAGTCTGGGAACATGTTCTATGAAGAACCCTTCAAATAGCAAAATGATGTTAATCGCTATTTGGTGATAGTGGATCATATCTTCATGGCGAACTTCACATGAACCCCGGATTTGATTGACGATTGACTGCGAATCGCCGTATGCTTCAAGATACTCTACCCCAACCTCCTTTGCAAGTCACAGGCCAATGACCAAAGCGTTGTACTCGGCCACATTGTTTGAACAGGGCTCCGTGAGGGAGTAAGCCCGATTGATCACCAGACCGGAGGGAGAAATTAGTACCACTCCGACTCCAGCGACGATGTTGCCCTTGGGCCCAGTTCTGGAAGCACCGTCGAAGAACATTCGCCATACGACATCATGAGAGGCCACATTTGAATTGGCAACCTCATCTGGAATCTCTTCGTCTATTTTGGTTGACTCCGAACCTGGATGAGCTGCTAAAAAAATCTGCCAGAGCTTGACCTTTAACAGCCTTCTGCAGGACGAAGATCATATGGTAGGGAGACAATAATATCGTCCAGGTAGCGAGCCGAGAGCTGAGTGCACCTGGCTTGGTCATGAGGACCCTGAGGAGGTTAACTCTTGATACGACATGGATGGTTTGCCCCGTGACGTAGTATCGCATCTTCTGAATGGCGAAAACCAGAGCAAGGCACTCCTTCTCCACGGCAGTATATCGATGCTCAGGCCCCATCATCATTCGGCTGAGATAATATATAGCTTGCTCATGGCTTGCATCATTATTTTTTGCTTGTAAAGCACCGAAAGAATGCTCTATTGCTCGCACATAGAGCAGGAATGGATTTCCAGCAACCGGGGCCACCAGGACTGGAAGGTTCGATAGATATTCTTTGATGCTGTCGAAGGCATGCTGGCATTCTTCATCCCATACGAATGAAACGCCCTTCTCCATAAGGTGGGTGAATGGCTGACATCGTCCGGAGAGGTTAGAGATAAACCTCCTGATGTAAGCTAGCCTCCCTTGAAGGCCTCAGAGTTCACAAAGATTTCTCGGGGGACCCATCTCCATGATTGCCTTCGTTTTCTTCGGGTCTATATGGATCCCCTGGACAGTAATGATAAAAGCCAGGAATTTTCCACTAGATACGCCCAAGAAGGATTTAGTAGGATTTATCTTCAAGTTGTGTGCTCGCATCAAGTCGAATACCGTCCTCAGATCCTGCAGATGGTCTTCCTTAGAGCGGCTTTTGACAGCTATGTCATTGACGTAACACTCTACGGTCTTACACAGGTGATCTTTGAAAATGATGCTCATAGCTCGTTGGTATATGGCGCCGGCGTTCTTTAAGCCGAAGGGCATGGCGGTGTAACAGTACACGCCAATCAGTGTTCGGAATGATGTAGTTTCTCGTCGTCAAGAAATATCTTGATTTAATTGTATCCTGAGAAGCCATCCATGAATGACATGCGCTCAAAGCTACATGTGTTGTCGATCATGATATCCGTGATGGAAAGAGGAAACTCATCTTTAGGACAGGCTTCGTTTAGATTTTGAAAGTTGATGCAAATTCAGATCTTCTCATTCTTCTTGAGGACTGGCACTATATTGGCGACCCAGTCTGGATGTTGCTCCTCCCGGATGAAGCCGCTGGATATCAGTTTGTTGACCTCAGCTTCGATAGAATTCATGATGTCCGGGCGGAAACGTCTTTGCTGTTGTTTGATCGGCTTTGCGTCCGGACGAGTGTTGAGTTTATGAAGTGCGACCTCGGGGTCTAGCCCTGGCATGTCTTCATAACTCCAGGCAAATACGTCAATGTACTCTCTGACGAGTTGCAAAAGCGCCTCCCGCTCTTCGTCTGTCAGACTTTTGCTGACGAAGATTGGCTTTGGAGAGGATTCGTCGTCGAGCCTCATCTTCAGTGGGAGGTTCACGAAGTTCGAAGTATTTCTCCCATAGTGTGTCTAGTTGCTGGACCTAAGGTTCTAGCTCGTAAAGTTCGGGTACATCTTCATCTTCTTCGTAGGCATCAGTAAATGCCATATTGACAGACAGAGCTTGCCTGAATACGTCCCCTATACTGACATCTGAATCAGAAGTGGGAGATCCGATTGAATACGAATGCCAGTCGCATTCCTCTTCTGAAATTTCAGGAGTTGTTGCAGGTGTAACATAACCTAGCCCACATCTGGTCTTGTTGTAGTAATCCCGTCGTTTTCCAGCCGGGACCGGCAACTGTAAGGGTAGCCGCCGTCTAGTGCCGTAGTTCAAGCCTGGCGTAGTTTCCAGATCATACCCCTATTTTTGCATGAGGCACTTGGATCGAAAACTATATAGATAAAGGGGCAGTCTCCCGGTGTCGGGTTCGAGATCAACTTCTTCTATCCTGAAGGGCTGTGGATCATTCTTCCGACCAAAGATGATTGGATGATCCTCTCCCTCAACTATGCGGTAAGCGTCTTCTACTGGAGTAAGTTGATTTTCGATGTAGACATTTGTTACCTGTGTGTGTAGGTGGGTGCCTATACCATGTTCCATGGCATACATTGTACAAAGCTTATTAAGCTCGAGGTAGTTCAAAGATAGCCCTTTATTGATGAAGTAAGATATCTTTTCCAGTAGAATTACATCATCTACGGATGGAACATCGGTGTGAGTAGCCACATACTTGGCCAGCTCTGATTCTTCTTCGGCTACACCCTGTGTCAATAAAGACTGGAAGGATAACTTGGGCAGCTTAATCATCAGGGGCTCCACTAGTAGAGCAGAATGTGGAGTCGTTAGCGTACTAGCGACCCCCAGCTTAGTGTTTGGTATGAGACAGGGAGTTGTTGGCTCACTTGCAGTCCCCGGCTTCGCGTTCAGCTGTCGATTCATTCTGGGAAGACGAATCGTCATTAGCTTGAAAGAAGGATTGAGCTCCTCTGTTTGTTGCGGGCTAGCTCTAGGCAGCCTGATTGTCAGTGGCTCTGTCGTGGGCCTTGGCGCTTGGCCAGACCTTGGCAGTCGGATTATCATCTGCTCCTCATGTACAGAGAGGCTGATTGCATCCTTACGCAGAGTGGCTGTAAGGGGTGCAGTTCTGCCAGGTTTGCGGGCTTGGAGGTAGATCGTCAGAGGTTCTTCTATTCCAGTTGCCGCCTCAGTTTGAGCATGAGTATCTCCTTCGACAAGGTGCCTTTTTGACTTATCGTACAAGCATGAGTCTGAGTAGTAGGATTCGACCCCTTTAAAGGGATCGATGTCGGCAAATTCTGTCCTCATGAAGCCGTGATTGTCGATGTACTTGAAACACTGGTGCAGTATGGAAGGCATGATCATATAATCGTGTATCCAAGGATGCCCCAGGAGAATATTGTAGAAAGTGTCCGCATCTATGACATAACAGGTCACTTCTGACTGAAGGTCGCCGATTTGGCACTTCAGGCGAATCTTCCCGATCGGATAGCTTTTGCCTGAATTGAAACCGCTAATGGCAGTACTTGTCGGTGTCAGGCGATACATTGGGATGCGCAGATGGTGCAGTAGGCTCTTCGGGATGATGCTTATGGAAGAACCGAGATCAATATGCATCCGATCCACCTTGATGTCGCCAATGTATCCAGTATAATACAGAGGGCGATCGTGCAGGTTGGCCTTGATAAGTATATCCTGCGGAGTGAAGACAATGTTGGACATTGCACCTGTGCAAGCGCTGTCTTGAAGAACTGTAGACGAGCTCTCCCCAATGAGATTGGACTGAGCCAGATATGCATCGGCATTCTGGAGTGCCTCGCTCAGTACGACGCGAACATCCTTGGAGAGTCTCAGGAGCTCGTATAGTGACAATTTGGCCGGTGTGTCGGCCAATTGTGCCAAGATGTCAAAGTTGTAGGGCCTCTCCAGCCCATGAGGTGCCTCTTTTCAGAGTGGTTTGTCAAGGCGAGTCTCCTTCGGCCTAGGCTTGTCGGTCGTCGGAGGCTGAGAAGGTCCTGGAGCATCAGCAGTAGCCGGCTGATGATCTTCAGCCACGTTACCCGATGTATGTTGGAATTGTGCACCCGACCGGGTGACGACGGCTGTAGCTTCTTCGACTTCTGCCAAGATTGTGCGACTGGATTTGACTTTTCCACTCTTCTTCTTGCTGGTGGAGGGCGGTACTGACTGAGTCACTTCAGGTACCAGGTCCAGATGGACCTACATGACCTCCCCTCGTGATGAGGTGAGAGGTACTAGACCGGCGGCCTGGTCTCGTAGAGGTGGACGGTTAGCGACCTCTATCTTTGCCCTGGGGACGGGTACTACTCCATCTTGAGTCTTTATCGGAGGAAAGCTATCGAACTGTATTGACACCATGTTGGCTGCCATGGTCACCTCTTCAAAATCAATAGCCAGGGCCTTAGAATCGATGAGATGCTGGATGTATCGCTTCAGTTAGAAGCAGTCTTACGTGGCATGGTGGACATAGCGATGGTAGTTGCAGTACTTGGGGCTCTCCATCTCTACAGGACGAGGTTCACGCCTTGGAGGAGGGAGCTAAATTCGGTCGCCTTGTATGAGCATGTCAAGAATTGGCTTGACATGGCTGTCTTCAAAGGAGTAAGGCATCTGCGGCCACTGCTTCTCTGCCGACTTCGGTTCGGGTTTCGGGGCTGTGTCGGCCACCATAGCATGCTTGCCCTTGTTGTCTCAGTTGTTGGAGGAATTATTGTCGTTGTTGTTGTTGGCATTAGGGCGTTTACCCTTGTCCTCTCCCTCCGAGATGTGCAGTCCCAGTTGGCGAGCTTTCTTCAACTTGTCTTCTGTGCTAGTGGCGCTGATAATAAAAGTCTTCCAAACTTTGAATTGACTTTCGCCCATCCAAAGGCTGATTGTGGGAAGCAGCCTCTTTTGGCAGATTTTAATCAAGGAAGAATCTGGATTGCCAGAGGGCAATTTCATTACGGTTTAGCAAAACCGCTCAATGTAGTTCCTTGTAAATTCCTTCTCACCTTGAACAACGTCCATGAGGGTGGACATTGCCACATCTTGTCCTACCTCGTAGAACCTTTCAAGGAACATATTTTTGAAGCCGGCGAAGGAATGCATGTAGTTGTCCGGCAGATTGCGGTACCAATCAAATGCTACCCCCTCCAATGCCCTGATGAATAACCGCATGAGGATGGCGTCGACATGAGGAAGATGGTCGGTCGTGACTTCAAAGTAGGTAATGTACCGGCTCGCAGATGTCTTTCCATCGTATGGATTGATGTTAAATGGCTTATATCTTGGTGGAAAGGGGACATATCTCCATGCAGAGGGATACGGTTGTCGTATCCTGAGGTCTTGGGAAGTTTCTCGGGCGTGAAACATGGCCTGGAGCTCCTGGACCTTTCGTCTCGCCTCCCTGGCCTCATCTGCAGCGGTGGAAGCCGTCATCATAGGAGGATTGTTGCCCGGATTTGGTGCAGTTGAGTTTGAGTCCGCATTGACCGCGGGACCCAAGCTTGTTTGGCCAGGCGTCCTTTCTTACAGAGTCGGTAGGGCCGCTTTGATCTCGTCCACTGATTTGCCCAAGGTATGAAGTATGGCCTCCAGAGTGTCGATGCGTTGTCGATCACTGGGACCGTCTTGGTTGTTGTCCGTCATGAACGCCGTCCTCACATAAGAGAGATAGAAGGAACGGTAGAGGACGTGCCCTCTGAGTCATAACCCTTGTACAGAGAAGTCGTCAGGGTATGTGGGAATGTTTTCCTCTGGTTTGGACTCAGAAGGAGTGGTACCCCCAGCTTCAGAGCTTGCCTCGTCTTGAGAGTTGGGGACGTCGGAACCTGCTGCATCTGTTAGGGGAACCGTTTCCCCTGGACTATCTTCTTGGAACACCGGATTATCGTGGATGTTTGGAGGAGTGCTACCCCTGGCTCCAGTGCCTCCCAGAGATGTGGGCGATGAATCTCCAAGTGTGGCAAATTTCGTCTTTGAGCGGGTACCTTGGTAAACTCCTCCTGTAACGGTGGTAGACAACCGCTTAGAAGAGAGTTTCCTGGTTACGCTGGTTGAGATTTTTGGACTGGAGACATTTGTTTTCTTCCCTCTCCCGCTGCCAGGGATCTTCAGAGCAGAATTACAGGAGGCGACGAGAAGCGCCTCGTCTTCTGAGCTTGGGTGTTGCGGTAGTTGGAAGACGGACCGCCGGTCTTCTTGTACTGCCGCGTTGTTGCAGCAGCAGTTGATAATGACTTGGGTGCAGTGATGTCCATGGAAGGACTCTCTATACACCGAAGCTTCTTCTCTATCTTTGCGCTTGTGAAGGATCACGTCACGCAAGTCAGGTGCGTCTCGAGCAACCTTTACACCCGTTTTGTGGGCCCGGGAATCTCGAGCATCTGAGTCTGTTGGCACCATGTTTGGTCCCTTATTGTTGGGAGACTCTTGGAAACTACTCTGTCCGTTTGTCGCTGGGGGCTGGACTCGAGTGGTTCGGTACAACTTTCCATCGGAGGCCCGCATAACAGTAAGCAGAGCGCTCGGATGGTCAGAGGTTGGGACAGCTGACTGAGCTCGCCTAGCCTGCGCTGTCCTAGACTTCTTCACTCTAGCACCCGAGGGTGCATAGTAGGAAGAGTCCAAATGGTGCCGTACAGAGTCTGGCACATTTTCTTGGGAGCATCTGGAGTCAGGACCGCATGAGAGGCGATCAAAGACTGAACTCGAGCCGCATGGAGCATTCATGAGGCTGGCATTTGTGGCCGCATAGGAATTCATGTGGCTAGATCTGTTGGCCACATCAGCATTCATACGGCTGGATCTGTTGACCACATCAGCATTCATGCGGCTGGATCTGTTGGCCACCTCAGCATTCATACGGCTGGATCTGTTGGCCATATCAGCATTCAGACGGCTGGATC
>JANAVB010039343.1:0-61381 GCA_029216955.1 Iris pallida | reverse complement strand
CTCCGTCTTAAATAAAACGGAGAATGGCATTCTCCGTCCTAATTAAGACGGAGAATGACATTCTCGGTCCTAATTAAGACGGAAACGGAGAATGTCATTCTCCGTGTTAATTAGGACGGAGAATGTCATTCTCCGTCTTAAATAAAACGGAGAATGCCATTCTCCGTCCTAATTAAGACGGAGAATGACATTCTCGGTCCTAATTAACACGGAAACGGAGAATGTCATTCTCCGTGTTAATTAGGACGGAGAATGGCATTCTCCGTCTTAAATAAAACGGAGAATGGCATTCTCCGTCCTAATTAAGACGGAGAATGCCATTCTCCGTCCTAATTAAGACGGAGAATGGTCATTTCCAGTGTTAAAACGTGTAATTTAGTTTTTTCAGGAATAAAGAGTTTCGTTCTTCTTTCAAAGCGATGATAATTCTTATGGAAAAGAAGAAGAAAGATCTTCTCTCCACAATTAAAGATCTGAGTTCAAATGTCTCCACGATGAAGATGATGATGATGGTGATGATGATGACGAGCGATGATCTGAGTTCGACTGAAGAAAAACACACCGAACTACGAACGATCTTTGCGATCTCTGCTGAATATGAGAGCAATGGAATTCAGATTTTCCGTGAAGAAGAAGACGAAAATCGCAATCCAGATCTGAGTTTTTTGAATTCAAATACATATAGATGACCAATTCGCGCGGAGGAGTAGTTTCGGTATTATAAAAATAGCAGTTTCTAGGGGTGGCATCTAAAAGGAAATCTTGGAATATTTAACGTAAAAATACTTAATTCTGGATATTTCATAAAACTTATCCAGCGGATGGGCATTTCATAAAAGCCCACCCCGAAATTGGATTTCTCAGCAATTTCCAGAAAATTATAATCTTTCAAAGAAAAAAAATGTCAAGGAATTGATTATTTTTTTTCCTTCCACTCCGCGAACCATACAAGGCCTTTTGTAAACTTAATCTGCGCGGAGATTTTTCCTTAGTTTTACATAAAACTCTTTTATAAAAGTTTAATGCTTCTTATGCAGTTCTGATATTCTTATTGTACACGTAATCTACGCGGGAATTTCTTTCCTTACCTTTACATAAAACTCCTTTATGAATTCTTTTTTTTACTCGTGTTTTTCGAATTAAATCTAAACTTTTGCTTCTACACAAATAGCACACGTGTAAATATGTAATTTCCAAAAGAAAAAAAACCGGTCAACGAAACCTACCGCGATCGGCCAGCTTCCTCGACCGGTTCGGTCCGAAATGGACCGGCTTACCGTTCCTCCCAAGCTCGCCGGAGAATCCCGACTCGGCCTTCGGAGCTTGGTGGCGCCGCCGTCGCCCGGTGGGCCCCGGTCTCACCAGCGGACTCAAACATACAACGAAGTCAGCGAGGCCTGCGCCGCCACGTCGACGGCGACAGTCGGCCGTCGGCCGAGCCGGAGTCGCCTTCCTCCGCACTCCGGCCGGGGACCCGGTGGAGTATCCGCTCCCGGAGGCGCCGCCGCCCTCGCTCTCGCGACCGTCCGTCGCCGGCGACATGCCGCGTGCGGAGGGTCCGTACGCGGACCCTCTTCTCCTTGGCTCTCCGGCAGTGGATCAGCGACGAGATCCAGGAGGAGGAAGACTCGGAGTCGTCCGACGAGAATACGGAAGGGAAGAGGGAGAAGCGGCGGTGGGATCGGCGGATGCTGCTTCTTCCTCCGTCGTCGTCGGCGACGCGGAGGGAAGGAGGAGAGGTGGTGTCTTTCTCGCTGCTTTGAGAGGAGGAGGGGTGATGACGGCTGTGCTGCTGGTCAGCGAGGAGGATGAGGAGGCGGTCGTGGAGGCAGGGGGCGCAGACGCCGGCGCCGTGCTCGGAGGGGTGGCGCTTGCACTTCATTGCGCCATTGGAGAGGAGGAGGAGCAGAAATTAGGGTTAGGGCTAGGGTTTGGTTCGTTGGAAATTGTTTTATTCGGTGGTGATGGTGGTGGAGAAATTGGGGGTTCGTTTACTTTTGTTCGTGTGTTCTTCGACTCTCCTTCTTATTAGAAGATCAGTGTTCCGATGTTCCTGCAGAACTTGTACTATAGGGCCTCGTTTGGTTCACGGAAAGGAAATGAATCCACTTGTATTTTCCGTGGGAATGGAAAAGAAAGATTTCTGTCATATTTTTTTCTGGTAAAACAAGAAATCTACCTAGAAAATAAATAATATATATATATCAATGTTCCAATAATATTCTTAACTCTTAAAATAAAATAATATTGTAAAAAATAACATTAATGGTAAAATAAGCAATGACACATGGTTACTTTTGTCATAACTTTTGTAATAAATGTTGGGAAGGAGGAGGAAAAAATTAACCCCATGGATCTTGAGTTAACCATATTCCCACCAATTTTCTCCCTTATCATAAAATTGATTCCCAAGTTTGTGGCTACCAAACAAGGAAATGAACAACTTTTCTCTTTTGGTTCCTTAAATCCGTGAACGAAACGAGGCCTAAAGCTTTACACTATGTTTGAAAACTTTGTAGGAGGGGGAAGGAAATTTGCGATGAAAGAAAATAGAGGAAAATGAAAATTAATTTTATCTTTTCTTGTCTGGATGACAAAAAAGTAATGAAAGAAAAGAAAAATTATTTTTTTTTAATTTTTTTGAACATCGATAAAATTATTACTTAACTTTTGATTTTTTCAACATAGAAAAATAAACAAATTAAATGAAAGATAGTTGGGTAAATTTATCAAAATTTTCTCTTGTGTGTTCATTTTCCATCAATTATTGGGAGAGAAAAAATTGGGTTGGACCTACATAAATTTTTTTCCCATATTTTTTTCCTCCATTTTTTTCCTTAACATTAGAGCTTTTAATTTTTCCTCAAATTTTTCCTCCTCTTATTTCATCCCTACCCAAATATTAAGGATCACGTTCCAAAATAAAACAAAAATTGGATTATTAGATCGATCAACTCTGCAACTGGACATCACGTTCTATTTCATGATGCCAAATTTCACAAATCATTGTCAAGATGATTGTTGAGAGTGAATCCATCAAATCGATTAGTTCAGTTTTTAGTTGATCCTACTTGTAAGAGTATCCACAATTGACGAAAATGAAACGTTGGGCCTGAAATTTTTATTTTTTTTTTAAAAGTAAGGAATTAGATGATTCAACAACATAAAATAATCTTTGGTGGTAAAAGTAAAAAATAATATGAAATCTATAATCTAGAAATTGAGGTTCCAATGTACAAAATGGTTCATACATTTTGACTGTATAAATTTAAAATCCAAGTTATAGCTCCCGTGACACGAGGAGATCATCATGTAGTTACAATTGAATATTACTATTCTACACAATGAACTCTATAGAAATTGAGATTAGCAATACTAGACCAATCCAAAATAGCCCATTTCTGTTCATATACCAAAACTAGAGTGTTTGTCAAATCCTCCAACAAAAAATGACGTGTCAAATCCATTCAATATAAACCACTTAAAAGTGATTTTATAAACATTTAAAATGGTTTTGACTATAAAAAAATTAACACGTGTCAACTCTTTATTGGATGGTGAACAAATATTCTAATTTTGATGGATAAACAAAAATGAACTCCTTATAAAATTATTCAATTAAAATATTTACCAAGGAGAAGTCAAATGTGCGGTGTGTCAATTATTTAGAAAAACCGTCTTACTTGTTTCTATCTATGACAGATGGGACAGATCCTCAATCATTATTTTATTCTAAAGTAATATTATGGTAAAACGTCTTACTTATTTCTATCTATGACAGATGGGCCCAGTCGGAAGTTTAGTATGTCACTGAAAATAACAACACAAAAGATTTTTTACAATTTACCCTCTTTTTTTTTTATAAAATTGATAGAATTAATACTTTTGTAGGAAAAGAGGGGCGGCCGGGGAGGGGCAAATGGAGCGTGGGTCCGGGCACCAAGATCCAAGGGGCCCAAAATAATTTTAATAGTTAGTAGTTTTTTTTTAATAGTTAGTACTATATATTATATAGTATTACTATATAATAAAAGAGTTGGTAAAAGAAAAAAAAATGAGATACTTTTACGGTAGTGAAAGTCTGTCCCTTCCGATTCCAAAGAAGAAGAACTTCTTATCTTCCAATTCCAGAGGTGAATTGATAGCTAACGATAAGTGTTCCTAGAAATTGTTAAATTTAATTCCTGCTTCCTTCATTCTTCTACTTATAATTGAATCCCAAACTCCTATTTTTCTTTCAATTTATCCTTCATGTCCTATTCTACTGTCCATAATTTTAAAATCTACTTAAGGATTTGAAGTTAAGAATTAGAATTTGAAAATCGTTGAATTGATGTGAGTTGCAGCTAAGACAACAACAACAACTCACTGAAACGATGACGCAAGTTTTTTTGAAAAAATCTCCATGTAATGAACTTTAGGTCTGAAATTCGAGTTTTAATGATGAACTTGATTGTTGGTAATGCTAATAGCGACGATCTTGAGTTGTACCGATGAATTATTGAATTTTGAGTAAACTGATTTTGAATTTTTGCATAACATACTTTGGAATGTGTATTACGTAGTAAATTTTAACAAATATTAGTGATAACATGATCTAGGAATTGTTGAGTTTGGTATTTGGATTGATTTGGGGATTGTTGGATTTGGATCATGTGCGGGAATGACATGTTCACTAAAAAGATGTCATTTTCATTGTTCCAGTTAACCATTGTGAAAAAGTCAATTTGATATTTAGATTGATCTAGTTTTAGATGTTGTTTAGTCGAAATTGAGTTGGAATGAGTTATGGTGTTTGATTATTCAATTATATGAAAAATGGTGCAAGAGTTTGTGTCTGGGAGTTTTTATTGATTTTGTACAATATTTTATGATATTGTTTAAACGTGGTCAAGACGTTCTACTTAAATTTCTATGGTACTATTTTTTCAAGAGAAATGATGTTTTAACGATACCCTAAATATAAAATGCACTCATGATAATGAAACAATGAATCTTTTTCACATAACACTTTATTTTCAATATATTCGAACGAGGGACATCATTTTAAATTTCGTCCTGGACATTAAAATACTCCGGGCCGGCCTGTAGGAAAAGAATAGATTTCAAATATCATATTTAGGGACCACAGATCTATTTTCCAATGTAGCTATCAAGCGAAAGAGTTGACGAGAGGATTAAACAATTTGCTACATAAATTGTACTATAAATTTGTTTGTAGGTTTGGATATGGCGTTGACAAACGAAATGTACAAGTCACGGGGCTCAAAGGCAAGAAAGATTTGCATACTCATATTACTTGAAATGAGGACCGTTAGTTTAAACTTTGCACATGATTTTGATAGATACAATCACGTGCACCACCGTTTGTATAAATAATTGAGTTATTTAGTAATAGAATTTCACATAATATATATATATATATATATATATATATATATATATATATATATAATATATATATGGAAAATTCTACAATACATTCCGTAAAAAAAGTTGTATCGATACATCCCAAATTTGAACTATTGGATGTTGATCCAATGGTTCGGATTGAGATCAAAAGTCAAATCAGCATTAATGCTGATTCAGATTAATAGAGTAGGGAACATCATTTAATGCTGATTTTGACTTTTGACCTCAATCCGAACCATTGGATCAACATCCAATGGTTCAGATTTTGGATGTATCAATACAAATTTTTTCATGGGATGTATTGTAGAAGGACCCTATATATATATATATATATATATATATATATATATATGGTTTGGATTTCGTAAATGACCAACATTAAAATTTGGATTTGAAATTATTGTTTACGTAGGCTAATGAACAGTGATTTCGAGATCCAAATTCTATAGTCATTTTCGAAATCCAAAACTTAATTTCCATATGTATAGAACACCATATTACTAAATATCCCATAATAATTTGGGTTTAGTGTTATAAGCACACAAAATTTTTCAGCAATGATGCTTATTAGGGGCAACTCCATTTATTCATATGTTACTTTTGATATAATATAAATTTTTTTGGGACACGTTCTTTTTTTTTCCTTCCTCCTATCATAAATCTTAAAACTCAATTGTCAATTGGGCCGGATCGGACTGGTCCGACACGAACCTGGCCCAAAAAATTGGCCTATGTGTCGGTTTGACCACGTATATTGGGTCGTGTCGGGCCACATATATCGGCCCATAAGGTAGGTCCGACCCGAAGTCCAAGCACGACCCAGCCCATCAAAAAATATAAGAATGAAGTAGTTTCTATATCAAAATATAATTATATAATATTTAGAAAACTTAATCCTGTTATTATGTTATGTAAATTGTGAATTTGTGAAAACTTTCGCTCATGGTTTCTCTCGAAGTATACATACACGAGTTACAACCAAAAAAGAGTTCATTATTTACGGACAAAGTACATATGTTGTATATTTTGTATCATTATGGGACTAATGTTTGCTTATATTTGTTCAGAAAATATGTGTGTTACTAATTTATATCTGTACACTAGACAAGAGATTGTTGTGCAACTTTGCATCTTAATAAATTGAAAAACTAAAGTGTCGTTCCACTGCACCTCTTACATCCTAAAAGTTGGAAGCATTTTAGCTCTGTAATCTTTACAACCTTGGGTGTGGTTAGCTCAGAGCCGGTCTTGGGGTAAGCCGGACAAGCCTTGGGGCTTGGGCAACCCCCCTATAAGGGCAACCCCCCAGGCTCAGCATGATCTCACCAAAGATCAGGGTCACGGGTAACCACCAGGACCAGCTAACAATAAGGGTCAAGGGGCAACCAAAATTAGCTCCAGGATAGGACAACCCAACCCCTTCGGGTCGGCCATGTGTTTGCTCATATTAATGCTAGCATGTTCATGTTCATGAATATACATAAATGTCCAAATTTGTCACGTGCCAATCAAGACCCGGCACGGCCCGACCCGACCCGAAGCCCATCGTGCCATGGGTCACGTGTCAGACTGAACTGATATTTTCAACTCTTGGTCCGGTCCGGCCCGCTACAGTTCATGGGCCCAATAGGCCCGCGCCACTTGACAGCTCTATCAACAATTGATAACGAAAACCAACAAATCTACACAATTAAATAAAACTTCATCAATCTAGACTATAATTTTTTTTTTAAATTTTTTTTTTTCTCACACACGCGCGTGTGTGTGTGTTTTGTTATGATTTTCAGCCAATCACGTTTGGTACAACGAAGGTTTGTCAAAATTTTGGTAGGCTTGAAGCATAGATTGATTGCAACTGTCAAATTTGATAGCCCTAATATGTTGCCTCCAAGTAAAAAATGAAGAGTAGTTTAAAGAAAAAAAAAGTTAAAAACATTTGACGTTTCCAAGAAAATTTGTTGTGCCAGTAACATCGTCCATAATTTGAATGGCTAGGATGTTAGTCCTTTATCCCATTTGTCTCATATATGGATCCTTTCTGTTATTAGTAGTCCATATTTTTGTAGGCTTAACAGAACTTAATAATTTACATAGTGAACTTAATAATGTAGGCCTAACAGAACTTAATAACATCTTAGTCCTTAATTTTTAAAAAATCTAAACAAAAAAATAAAAGAAAAAATTTATGAAATGTCAAAAAAAAACAAAAAAAATTATGAAAAACCTACCGCACAATAACATTTCATCGCGTGTCCAGAATTAGCAAAAAATATATAAAGAGAGTTCCGAATGACCTTTTTTCCTTCCTTCTAATTTATTGAAAATACCCACGAAATTACTCTTTAAAAAAACGTTTCGATACTTCATCTTTTCCATACGCTGCTCAATTTCGAAAATAAATTTTCTCCTCAAAAATCTTAAAAAACTCGACGAAAAATTTCGGAAAGATCGAGACAAACGACAAAAGTGCTAAAACGGAGGTCCAAACATCATTTTTTGCGATTCTAAAATTTTGGAAGGCCGACAATGATGAAATCGTTTATCTTAGGCTCCTCGAAGATACGCTCATTTTGCGATAAACCGGACCTCGTTTCGACCTCACAGTCAAAAGTTATGGCCCTCCAAAGTTTCAACTGACCATAAAATGCAGGAGAATGGTCATTCTCCGTGTCAAAACACGAAGAATGTTAATTTCGCATGAGGGTGGCCATTCTCCGTGTTAGTAACACGGAGAATGGCATTATCCGTCTTAATTTACACGGAGAATGGCCATTCTCTGTGTTAGTAACACGGAGAATGACATTCTCCGTCTTAATTTACACGGAGAATGACCATTCTCCGTGCTAAATTACACGGGAAATGGCCATCTCCGTCTTAATTTACAAGAAGAATGACCATTCTCCGTGTAATTTAAGACGGGAATGGTCATTCCATGTTAAACGCAGGAGAATGGCCATTCTCCGTGTTAAACACGGAGAATGACCATTCTCCGTGTTAATTTACACGGAGAATGGCCATTCCCAGTGTTAAAACGTAGAAGAATGGCCATTATCCGTGTCATTTAACATGGAGAATGGTCATTCAAATGTTAAAACACAGGAGAATGGCCAGAAACACGGAGAATGCCATTCTCCGTGTTACTAACACGGAGAATGGCATTAACACGAAAAATGACATTCTCCGTGTTAATTAACACGGAGAATGGTATTCTCCTTGTTAAAATGCAGGAGAATGACTATTCTTCGTGTTAAATCGACGGAGAACAGTTGACAGAAACCTAATTTTTTATTTTTTTATTTTGTGGAAAGAAATTTGACATGAATAAAGATTCAAGAGTTTTCGTTTTTCTTTCAAAACGATGCTAACTCTTATGGAAAAGAAGAAGAAGATATTCTCTCCATAATTGACCTAATTGTAGGAAAAAGAAGAAGAAGATGAGCGATGATCGGAGTTCGACTGGAAAAAAAAAGCACGGTGAACTACGAACGATCTTTGCGATCTCTGCTGAAGATGAGAGCAATGGAATTCAGATCTCTCGTGAAGAAGAAGAAGAAGAAGAAGAAGAAGAAGAAGACGAGAATCGCAATACAAATCTGAGTTTGTGCGGAAGGGTAGTTATGGTTTAATTTTGTAAATACAGAACATCTAAAGGGAATCTTGGAATACTTAACGTGGAAATATAAATTCTGGACATTTCATAAAACCCATCCTGCGGATGAATTTTTTCAAAAAGTAACTCCGAAATTGAATATCTCAGCAATTTCCAGAAAAAATAATAATCAAGAGCCTAAGGGTGCGTTTGGTTATAACTTAAACGCAGTTTTCGAAACATAAATGCTACAGTAAAATGGTGTTTGGCTGCAGTTTTTGGAAAAGACATTCATAAATTTTTTTTCCGAAACGAATGTTTAAACGCTCCTTTTGGAGAGCAACAAAAAGTTGCTTTCTGAGTGCACTTTAGTTGCTTTCTGAGTGCACTCTTCAGAACAACCATTGGCACTGTTCGCGGGACCCACCCCACCAACACCCCCTTTTCCCATTCAACATTCTCTCTCTCACTTTTTTTCTTCCTGAGCTGTTCTCTTCCTCTTCCCGAGGAAGGAGCTCGACGATCTGGGCGGTGCTACTCCCTCTCCTCCGGCTCGTCGACGAGGAGCTCCTCCCTCTCCTTGAGCTCGACCCAGATCCGACGACGATGGCAGTGCGGTAGTCGGGTGGTCGAGGATCGGGTGGTCGAGGACGACGACGACGGTGGGTGGTCGTGGACGACGACGACGGTGGGTGGTCGAGCTCGAGCTCGAGGACGACGATGTCGTCGTCGACCTAGGGTTAGGTCGAGCGGCGTGCAGTGGAGGCGGAGGAGCTCGCCTCGGGTGCGGTGGCCCCGCTTGGTCGTCGTCGACCCATGGTTAGGTCGAGCTCCTGCCCCGGCTGCGGCGGCTGCTCCTCGCTCTCGGCTCCGGAGGTGGCGGCGGAGGAGCTCGACCCCTCACCGTGCCTCGATCTTGTGCTTGGCAGCCTTGCGCTCGGCCCTCCGCCTCGATCTCGGGCCGCCTCGAGCTTGGCCGCCTGTGCTAAGATCCCCCAAAAATTTGGACACAGTTAGATAGGACACAGAATAATATGGACAAAAAAAAAATACTTTCTAAAAAAATTTACCAAACAATTTTTTTTTAAAAAAAAAAATCGTTTTCTAAATGAAACTAACCAAACGCAAACTCAGGATCTTTATACTCAGAAAACAGTTTTATAACTTACTCTCAGAAAACTGTTTTCAGGAAAAAATTTCAGAAAACATATCCAAACGGACCCTAAGTATTTTTTAAGTAAAAAAAGAATAAATTAACTCCTAATTTTTTCTGTTTTGAGTCTTTCAAAAATTAAATATAAAAATAAGACCACGTGTTATTACTATATTGTAAGTTCATATTTGAGTTTACTTAGGGGCTGTTTGGATCGATGTAAATCTTTGGAAGTGTGAAAGTGGCACTTGCAGCAAGTTGAGTTTCCGTTGACTTGCGGCAAGTGGCACTTTCCAAAATGTGTTGGATAGAATATTTTTTGTCTGCTGCAAGTGGAAAAAAATTTGGTTTGGTGTTTGGATAGTTATGTAAGTAGAAAGTGGAAGTTTTTTGGAGATATGGTAACCTAGGTATGGTTACCCCCCAATTTATTTAAACGTCTCATTTATTAAACTTAAATGTTACAATATAAATTATTATAAATTACTATTATTATTATTATTATTTTATAAATTATTATTATATAGTTTATTATTAGTATTATTAATTATTACTGTTATTAACATTAGCATTATTATTTATTATTATTACTATTATTTATAATAATAATAATTGTTATTATTATCATAAGTAAATTAACAACAATATTTAATGCTAAATTTTCTCTGGAAGCAGCTGGATTCATCTTCTTCTTATTTGTTCTCTCTTCCTCTGTCACTCATTCTCGATTCTTCTTCTTTATTTTTTTCCTCAATCTTTTTCTTTCACTCTCGTTGTCCACCTCTCCTACAACGCCTCCTCCACAGCCTCCTCTCCTCCACCCACCTCCTCTCCTCCACGCAAGGCCCTCGCCGTCGTCGCCTCCGCGAGGACCCGCCGTCGTCGCCTCCGCGAGGACCCCGCCGTCGTCGCCTCCGCGAGGACCCTGCCGTCACAGCGAGGCCTGCTGCCTCCGCGAGGACCCTCGCCGTCGCCGCACCACGCAGCCCCCCGTCGGTCTTGATCTCCGAGCAGAGGCGTCGGAAACCCCTCGTCGACCGGATCGAGAAGGAGGAGACAACTCCTCCCCGGTCTTCGTCGTCGCCATCGTCGATTTGGTGGAGGAGGAGAGTAGCCGATGATTTGCTCCTCTCCTCCCACCACTTTCCACACACCTACATCACATATTTGCTGCAAGTGAATAGGGGAATAAAATGGGGGGACAGTAACTCTAATTTGTCAGAGATTACATTTCTCCCTTCAGTTGCAGCGCACAACCAAACGCTGCAACTCTGTTCAGTTTCACTGAACAGTGCTAAGACCATCTCCAATGGGGGTTTCTATCTTCCCTATTTCTATGGAAGAAATCCATTTTAGAAAAAACTTCTCCCAATGGTGATTTCTATCACTATCTCTATCCTATGTGGCAATGATGTAGGATGGAAACTTTCTAGGAGAGTTTCTACATGTAGAAACTCTCATAGAAATTCTCCTCTCTCTCATGACAATTATTATTGGGTCCCTCACCATTAAATTGGTCCTTTTACTATGTGACACATAGGATAGAAATGAAAAACCATTGGAGAGCATTTTTGTATGTCTACAATTTGTATGTAGAAACTCTTCCAACTAGGATAAAAATTTTCTTAAAGTACAATGCCAAGTAGGATAAGAACTCAATTTTAGAAATCACCATTGGAGATGGTCTAAATGCAGCCACTTGCTGCACAGTTCTGTTGATCCAAACAGCCCCTTAGTCGAATATTATGTAAAGGAGAAGCATTATATGCTTCTTAATGCTTCTCGTTTGTTCTTTCATGGGCACAGCGGACCACCCGTGAAGAACAAATAAAGTAGCTTTGAATTTTCCGCAGGGTGACACGATGAAAATGACCAAGTGAAATATATGTCTCGTTTTAGTTGGTAAAAATCTATAGTCTACATGCAAGTTAAACAGGTTTTGTTTGCGAGTTGAAGATTAACTTGCAAGAAACCAGTTCTTTCGTTTTTTGTTGAACCTTCAAAATAGAATAATGACAATAGAGTTGATAATTTAGTTCGAACATGAAATCACGTGATATTAACAATTAAAACTGGTTCAGATCTTATATAATTTTTTTTTTCTTTTAAGACATATGGACCAAAATGAATATTACAACCCATGGGCCAAACTTAGATTTGGACCACACCGAGTTCCCAACAAAATCTGTAGACTAGATCTCAAATATCCCTCAATCATACTTAGGAAAACAGAAGGAAATGAAGCTTGACTAGGTTTTTTTTTTTTTTTTTTTTTCTAAACTCTCATCATAGTTAAAATAAATAATCCACTTTTTCTTAATATTATACCCACTCATTCAGGATGTATATATCTAGTCTATTTTTTTTCACCCAACAAAATTATGATGTTTGTTCACCCTCAACTAAGAACATAACACGTGTCAATTCGGCCAACATAATACCACTTTTGGAGTAGTTTTGTTCGTCCGTCAAAATGGTTTTCACTTTTAATTTGACACGTGTCATTTTTTAGTGGAAGTTGAACAAATATTATGATTTGATGGGTGAAAAAAATAGACTCGTACTATATCTCCATCTATCTCCATCTGCCATCTGCCAGTAGGTTTGACAAAACTTGACTATATAATTAATATAATGGTCACTTCCAAACATATCATTTTTCTATTAATTATGGGATTAACCATATTGTATGATTCGATTTCGTAGAGATTACGTTCGAGTAATTGACTCTGAGTTGGTCTACGCTTCCATCGGAATCTGCCGTCTTTTGTTGGAGAAGAACTTGAACGAGTTTTGTTACAAGTGAGAGACTTGTAGGCACACGATTTGTTTAAATGTGCCACATTTTTTTTTTTTTTTCAATTAGTGATAAACATATTGTATATCTCCAATAAAAAAACTCGAGCTTATATGTTTAATTTATTTTTTAGTACTATATTATAGCTCGACTACCGCAGGTTAGGGGTGTAAACGGTCCGGACGGACACGGACAGTCCACTGTCCGTGTTCGGTCCGTTAATGAAAATGAGTTCGGACGGACGGACACAGACAGTTCATTGTTCAAGTTCGGACCGGACGAACACGTACAACCACTGTTTGTTAATTTAATCGGACGGTCCGCGGACAAATTAAATATATTACCAAAAGTTATTATTTTATTAAGATACCTTAATAGTTGGTTCAAAAGAATCTAGTTGAAAGAAAATACAATTGAAGGTTATAGAATAAACAAATAATAGTAAAAGAATAACAAAAATCGAGACGGGACAACAAAAATTTGATGCAAAAAAATATTGTGACATAATTGATACAAAACCAAAAGGAGTCTCCACTATCGGACTGTTCGCGGACGAATTCGGACCGGACATGGATATGACCGTGTCCGGGTCCGATTTTTAATCGGACCAAAAAAAATGTCCACATTTTGTTCGTTAATGAATCGGACGTTCCGCGGTCGAACCATTTATCGAACCGGACACGTACGGACAACGGACTACTTTGTCCGTTTTACACCCCTACCGCAGGTAAAGGTCTGTCATGTGGCTTGGGCACAGTTCGAATTTCTTCTAGGATCTGCTGGTAACGATATTTTCATCGTCTCTGGGGTGTTTTAAACCGGCCTTTTATAAAAATTCATGTTTGTTAATTTTTTTTAACCACTGAAATTGATCGGCTCAAAACCCTCTCAAAATTGGAATAGTGTATTTTTTGGTGGCTTTATAAACATCCCAAATCGATAGATTTTAGGTCGCTTTATTATTCATTTCATTCATATCCTCGTAAAAAATATATAAAGATAACTACTAATGACTAAACCTTTTTTTTTTTCTTTCTTTCTGTTTCTCTTTCTTTCCTTCCTGTAGCTCCTCTTTTTTTTCGATTGAAAAAAAAAAATTCAGGAACTTGTCTTGTACTTGTCCTTGGAGCTCCCTTGTGTGCAGAGTTGTTTCTGAGACAAGAATGCATGAAATTTTTTGATGTAGGGATTACCTTCACGTCCATATTTTATCAATAATAACTTTTATTTATTATGGACATAAAGGTAATTTTATTATTATATAAAACTTTCAGAACCGCTGGTTAATAAATTACCAAGCATGGATTGGACTGGTTTAAAAGTTGCTACTTAAAATCAAAAAAAATAGACCCCTCGTAACCGTTCATTTTTGCTACTCTAAAACCATCTCATAACCACTACCCCATAATTATCAACAGTGAACAGGCCACTAAATGTTGCTGGTCGGTTCGAAGAAAAAGACCCCCTAAATTTTTTTTTTGAAAACTTCTATCCCCTCTCTAGACAATCATGTTGACCGAACCGAAAGCAATAGGTCGGCGAGTGTAGTGTGATTTGGACTTGTAACTAGTAGTAATAATAATAGTGGGACCAGAAAGTCCACAATTCGTAGTCTAGGACTCTAGATAGCGAAGTGTGAAGCACAGACCTATTCGTTACCGAAGCTCATTTGTCCCGGTCGCTACTCCAAGTTCACGCGGTACCTAGCTAGCTAGCTAGCTCCAGAAATTAGTGAATGGTACGAGACAACCAATAGAAACACAACCGGAGAAAATTAACGAGTGGATTTTGTCAAATTAGTGAATACTAGAAGACATCCTAAACTCATAGTTAGAAAAGATTTTTTTATAAGGACATCAAAACTTGATCATGACTAATCTATTCTTAATTTATTTATTTACAAGTTTGTTACTGAAAAATTTACTCAGGGCTATCCAATTCCTAGATATAAAAGATAACTCTTTAAAAAAAAATTCTCTCCTCCTTCTTCACAATAAGAAAGAAGAAAAGAGAAAGAAGAGCAAAGAACAAGAAGGAGAAGAAAAAACAAGAATAATATCTTTCTCCAAATCCCAATTTTTTTTTTTTTTTTTGCTCTCTTCTAATTTCTCATATATATTTTTCTCTCCAAACCCTAGTTTATGGATGAAATCCTAGTTGTAGAAGAAATTGGATTATTAAATTTATCAAATCTATTAATCTATTTATCAATTAATCAAATTTTCTTCATTAATAGAAGAATTTATGGATGAAATCCTAATTCTAGAAAAAAGAAAAAAAGATTTGTTGAGCAAGTTTATATCAGGCTGTCACAATTCCTGACAATCCTAGAAGTATTGACGACTGCCAGAAATTGTGGCAGTCCTGAAAGTGACTTGCTGTACAACAGAACTGCTACAAATTTCTGGCAGTTCTAAAAGTATTGAGTACTGCCAGGAATTGTGGCAGTCCTGAAAGTGACTTGTCATACAGCAAGTTCCTTTCAGGACTGCCACAGTGCCACAATTACTGGCAGTTCTAAAGTCGAAATTTTCGAATAAAAAAAACATATGTTAGGATTTATTTCAATCTTGATAATATAGTGAAATATGCTTTTAGCGTTTATTTTTATGCATTCCTTGTGATAAAAGAAGTATTAAGGTTTATTTCATGCATTTTAGGGCTTATTTAAATTTTTTTGTGTCATCGAAATTGGAAATGAGAAAAAAATTAGGATTTTGATGGAGATGGTGATGATGGAAATGGTGGAGAGAAGAATAATAAAGAAGAAAACTAGAATTTTGATGGAGATGTGAGAATGAAAATAGTGGAGAAGAAGAAGGAGGAGGAAGTTAGGGTTTGGAAGAGAGAGAGTGAAATTTGGGATTTTGGGGGGGGGGGGGGGGGGGGGGAGGAGTGAGGTTGGGACAGCCCCATGAGTAGAAAAATTGGATAGTCGAGTAATTTTCCCTCAAACATGGATTAGTCCCAATCCTGGTTAGTCCTGCTCAACTTTTGATGTGCTCTTATAAAAAATCTTAGAAAAACACGGACACTTCAAAATTATGACGATAATTTTGTCGCACGACAGGTCAAGGACAGAACAAAAAATTTGATCCGAGGTGGACTAGAATACCAAACTCTAGTGACTGAAAAAATATAAGATTCTGGTTGGGTGACGGAAGATCAGTGGATACATTTATTCCGTCTATTTATTTGGTGAACTAGATGTAGGTTGATCTCACCTGGAAGCCATCCGGCTCCTACGTGGTTCCGTGCCTCCGAGTCATGTATTTATCGAACACCACCACCAACACATCAATAGGTGTATATGTGTCGTGCCATTGTGTCCTTAATGTGTCGTGTGTATACGCGTCCTTTCTACATCACTACATGGGCAAGAAGTTTATTGGCTCGAGTGGTTACTATACGACGTTGCCATGTAATGTACCGGCTACCAAATATTGAACCAGAATCATAATAATCAAATAATATAATGTTATATTAATTGCATTCAAATTTTGGTTTACCATTTTATCTAATTGAGTTTGTAATACAATAAATTTTAAAATAATAATATACTAATTTAAAAAATAATTTTTTTTTTAATGTGTACCTATCTCTAATAATATGTATATGAGTTCATTTTTTTTCACCCACCAAAATTAGGATGGATATGTTCACCCATCCACTCAGAAGTTGTCACGTGTCGAATTAGTGGTCAAACCTAATGTGGATGATAACAAAATCACTTCCAAAGTGGTTTTAGGCTGGACACAAATTATATGTTCCAAATCCTGAGTGGATGGATGAACATATCCATCATAGTTTTGGTGGTGAACAACAACAATCTTATATGTACATGTCCAACATTTTTTTTTACTCAATCCCTACCTTATTGAACCATTATAGGTCGAATTTGGGTAACCTCGGGTCTGATTTTGGATCGGATTCAGATCTCGCGTATAGATAGTGGCGGTCCTATGCGTGACAACTACTGGACAACTTTTTATTCGAAAAAGGACAATGTTATCCTTACAACCAAAAGTAGTTGTAAGACCTTACAACCGTCACGTGACGGCCTTCCATTGAAAGAGGGGAGGGGGAGGAGGGAGATACGGTGGGCCCATATTGGAATGAGAAAGAGAGGAGTTGTAGGATGGTTGTTGTAAACTTAAAACTTTTCGTTCCGTAATATTTTCTATGGAGATCACGACTGACCACAAAAGTAAAGATAGCCGAGAGTGAGAGCTTGACTGTGGCAACACACTCGGTCACGCCAACTCTCAAATAAGTTAAGACGAGACATTAGACGCCAATTATACATACTGACCGAGTTTTATCCACGTATTCCTAAGTCCATGTATTTTCCAGTCCAACTCCTGAATTCTTGGAAGATACTTAGTTTTCCGAACCAAAACTTCCTCTATCTATACCAAATGTCAAAATGTCTTAATGTCAAATGACTTTTAATCACCATGTTGTTGTCGAACCTTTCCTTTTCTATGTGTGTTTTATTGTCAAATGATACCAAGGTCGAGATCGATCCCTTCCATGGACATAACTAAATGAAGGACTGGAGTGGGCTTCAGACCACAAAAAAAAAAAAAAAAATTCATATATATTTTTTGGTAATTTTCATGAGTTCGGCTATACCTAGTATCTATACCAAATGTCAAAATGTCTTAATGTCAAATGACTTTTAATCACCGTGTTGTTGTCGAACCTTTCCTTTTCTATGTTGTTTTATTGTCAAATGATACCAAGGTCGAGATCGATCCCTTCCATGGACAGAACTAAGTGAAGGACTGGAGTGGGCTTCGGACCACAAAAAAAAATTAATTCATAATTTTTTTTTGGTAATTTTTCATGAATTCGGCTATTCTAGCCAACCATAACCCATTCTAGTCCATTCCAAATTTCTGGTTCCGTCCTTGATTCCTTCTGTTGTTGATCCCATTTGTTAATCTATCCATGCCATCTTCGATGATTGCTCTCAACAAATAAAATTAAAATTAAAATTAAAAAATAAAGAAAGTTCAATTGCAATTATTAGTAGTATTCACTTGATCACTTGCTTATCAAGTGTCATTTTGCAATGTGTTTTTTTTTTGGTTAGTTTGAAGTTACACGTTGATGCTGCAGGCATGTGAGACTGGTTGCTTTGATGTTCCGGATCCAAAAGTTACCCATAGACGCAAACGGTACAACAAAATCCAAGTACAAACAATAATATAAATAAATATTATATACTAGCAACTAACACTAATTTAAATTAAATTTGACATTAATTTGTGCATGTACGGCGAATATGATGATATTTAGAAATGTCAATAATGTTGATGTAAAGACATATTTGTGATTTTTATGATAGAAAATTAAAGAAGAATACAGGATGAGCGAATAACGACATCTTATGACATCTTTTAAATATTAGTTAATTGTTGATGAGCTATTAGTTATTTTAATCGTCCACTAATGTTAATTAAATATTTAATAGAATAATACAAAATAGAAAACAAAATGAATCTATCGGTTCTCCAAATATATGCAGGTGGGATGAGAGGTTGTGGGTGAGAAGCACTTTCAGGGATGTTTCTGAGGATGTATAAGTGCGATCGTATAGGATCCTGAAAATCGAAAAGCTCCAAAAGTTTAATCTCCGTACATATTACTACCGTAAAACATATTTTTAAGCCCTCCATATTTTTATAAGTTGTGGTAACAAAATCCTTAGAATGTCACAAAAATATGTTTTAGAGTGATTAGAAATTAAATACTTTTAATATTAATACATGGTCTATAGAATGTCCGAAACAATCTTGCTGGAATGTGCCACCTCCACGTCCAACCATAAATTTCCTCCTCAACCAAATACAAGACTTAGGACTTCTGAGGGTGTGTTTGATTGCAAGTTGAAAATATGTGGAAAAGAAATTAATTTCATGGAATTATTTTTCTAAAAAAAATTTCATGGAATTTAAAAAAAAATTCATGGAAAACTTGATTTGGGTGTTTGATTGTATTTTCCATGGAAATAGTTATTTTTCATGGAAAATGATATCTTCCTATGGGTTGGACAAGTTTCATTTTCCACCATTTTAGAAGAAAATATGGAAAATAATAGTTTTTTGAAAAATAATTCCATGGAAAATATAAACTATCAAACACTACAATTGGTGGAAAATTTCTGATGGAAATATTTTTCATGGAAAAAAAGTCCAATCAAACACAGCCTAAGTCTAAATTCTTAATTCAACTTGGAACTCCAAATCCAAACCTAAATCCTCTTTATCAAACGGGCCCTTGTGGAGACATTGTAAGGCATATTCATTATGAACGTTTCCTTATGGAGACTTGCAAAATAGTCTTTCCCTTTTTTTTTTTTTTAGATATCCGATGATATGCACGAAACTCAGTACACGCTGAATTGCATTCATGTTGGACCCATTATTCCTAATTTTTACCAAATAAATAGAAAAAATAATACGTCCCCGTGATTCGATCTACTGATCTTCCGTCATCCAGTCGGAATCTTATACCTTTCCTCGGTAACAATAAGAGCCACTCGAATTCGGTATAGTCGTTCCTTTTGTGTGTGCGTCGATATGTTGTACTGTGATAGCTTAATTTTCTTCACCTATTGGTCATAATTTGGACCAGGTTTGATGATCTATAGCACGATGGAGTCTTATATTTAGATCTCGTTTGTTTCAGGAAAGAAAATAAAAAGAAAATCAATTCTTTGTCGTTTTTTTTATTTAAGAAATTACAATTCTAATAAAAATAAATTGGTATTCGGAAAGAAAAGAAAAAAAGGAAAAATGAATTCTTGAATGGATAAAGGGTTACTTTCTTCTCTTTGATAATTACTTTTTCTTTCTCCGATTTCTTTTTCATCCAAACACATCAAAAATAAAATTTCTTTCCTAAAAGTATGATTCGGCAAGTCAAACGTGACCTAGTATTGCTTGCTTCCGGCCTTGTCCTTTGGCAACGAACTCCATCAATGATCAAACAAACAGACCGATACGAGTTCTCCTCGGTGCGTTATTTACATGTGTTATTGTATCTCAGAATTTGGTTCAAAGTTAGACTAGTTGTTAAATTATTAAATTTAAATGTTAGAAAATATACGTAGCATTGTTGTTTTTAGAAGATAATACATTTTTAACCATAAAATATGCATAAAATTAGAATATTAAATAATTATATAATTTTATTTGATTTTTGATTTTGGACTGAAATTAAATAATTTTTTTAGTATTTTTCAAGATCAAAACTAGTTAACTGAGAATGAATGCATTAGGATTGATATTCTACATACAATTTTGACAAATATTAACTGTAAAAAATCGTTAGAAATTTTTTCACGCCCAACTCATTGTTGGCCCAATGATTGTATCATATTTTTTAATATGGTTAATATGTTAAGTTTAGCATTTCTTTATCACTAATCTTCATACAATCGCTATAGCATTTCTACTTATACTTATATCTTTGGTGATATGTGCCCATTGGTTTACATCTTAGTGATATGAGCTTATCTATCTTAAATTTAATTGGGTTGCCAAAATCAAAACTATGTTTTGATTGTGGTCATTCAATTAAGTTTAATCATTATGATATCACTAACATTTATGCCATCACCTTAGCACTTGTACTTAAACTTTGCATAGTCCTAATGTGCTTTAACTTATCATACTTGCTACTATGTATATTGCTTTGTTCGTCTAACATGTACATGCAGAAAAGCAATAAACAAGATCAATGTGGACATATGCAATGAAGAAATCATGGTGGGCCAAAGACGACGGATCCCACAAGATTTTTCTGAACCACCCGACGACATCTCTGGAGCCACGCACCGGGGGTTCCGCTGCCCGGTCAGCGGACGGGGGTCGAGGGGGCAGCGCCCCTCGTCGGGGGTTCGGGGGCGAAGCTCCCGAAAGGTATTCAGTTTTTACAAACTGGATATCTTTGGACAGCTGCCGCCAAGGGTATAAGCCAGCACCTATCAAAGGAAGAAGCCAAGCCATGCCATCATCATTTCAAGACTCTGAAGAAGCCTGCACCTGCCTAAGTTTATCTGGAGTCTGTAATGAGTCTTAGGAATTATTGTAAACACAAGAAATGGATGGCAAAATCGAAAGCTAGGGTAGATAATAACCCAGGACAATCTTCGGAATCCTGGCGGATAATCCGGCGGATCTCCGCGGAAATCCGACGGAAGATCCGAATGGTCTCACAGAATACCTTCTGTGAGTGTTCGGATTATCCGGCGGAAAACTGCGGAATTCCGGCGGATTTTCCGCCATTTGACCGTTTGCATTCCAACGGTTGGATTCTACGAATGATTGATCCCAACGGCTCTTTTTATAGCCGTTGGACTATTCAGGCGGATGATCCGGCGGATTTCCGCGGAAATCCGACGGATGATCCGTCAGCCTGAGAAAGTTGCATTATTGCACTTTCCTTTGCTTTGGTTATAAATAGCCTTGAACCCCCTTCATTCAAGGTTGATGCTTTGAGCCTAAAAATTTCTAAACCACCAAAGCCTATCCACAAACAACTCTACAAAGCTTTCATTTGCCATCCACAAATTGTGTTAGAGTTATTGAGTTGAAAGTAAGATCTTCATCCTATTGTAAGGAGATCAAAACCTATTGTGAAAGGTTGAAGTTGGAGAGTCTTCGTATCCAAACTCTCGGTTGAAGTTGGGGAGTCTTCGTATCCAAACTCTCGGTTGAAGTCGGAGAGCCCTTCGGATTAAAGCTCTTGTGTAAGAAGTTGGCGAGTTCTTCGGATCCAAACTCGTGTGTAACTATTTGCTCAAATAGTGGATTAAAGCCGGAGAGAGTTCCGGGACTGGACTGCCTCTTAGGAGGATACCAGGATATATCGGGTGTCGGTATTGTGTTTGCTTCTTCTCTTGCACTTATATTTTTAATTGCCAATTTGCTTGTGCTAAGTGCTTGATTAGTTAGCTTGACCCTATTCACCCCCCCTCTAGGGTTCCTACAATTGGTATCAGAGCAAGGACTCTATTGTTAAGCTTAACATCCTTAGAGTAGATCCTTGTTATTTTTTCTATGGCAACCTATTCCTCATCCTCCGATAAAGAGGGTTTTATTTCTAGTAGCATAGACAATCATGTTTCTTCTAAATGCAAGAAATGCTCTAAGTGGAAAGCCATGGCTAAACAATCCTTAGAGATTCTTGACAACCTTCATTCTACAAATGAAGATCTTTCTGAAAAGGTTATTCATTTAGAAGAAGCAAATGAGTTTTTGAGAAATGAAAGCAATGTTTTATTATCTAGACTTGATTCTCAAAACTCATCTTGTGTTTCTTTAAAGAGTTTGAATGAGGCTTTAATTTTGAAAATCAAATCTCTTTCCTCATCAATAGAAGATCTTAAGAGGCAAACTCATGAGCTAAATCATTTGCATAATTCTTCTATTGACTCTTTAAAGAAAAAAATGATAATTTTATTTCTAGAATTGTTTTATTTGAAAAAGAGAATAATGCTTTAAATGTTAAATTTGATTCTTTACTTGTATGCATGATGATTTGATATTAGAACATGATATTCTTAAGACCAAATCCATGCATGCTCACTCTAGAGACATTCATCATTCTAGTATGTCACATGTTCATAACCATGCTCATTCTGATACATGTGCACACACTAGCATTAGATGCTTCTATTGCTCTCGCATTGGACACATGAGCTTTACATGTCCTATTCGTAGGACCTTCACTACCAATGCTAGAGTAAGTGCTATATGGGTCCCTAAAGCTAATAAATGTGGATCCAAGTTTATTTGGATACCAAAGTCTTCATCTAATGTTGTAGGTGAAGCTTCTTGTATCGGGACATAGCACCGAGGAGCGTGTTGGTGGTTGCAAAGCTCAAAGGTCATCTTTCAAGCAATTGCACCAACACAAGTGTGGCCACTAGAGCCACTTTGGTAACATGCTAAACGATTCTCTTTAAATGGTTTATATTAGTAGAATCTAGCATGTTTCTCTTGATATTTTGCTACTAGCTCACATTGATCCTTTAGTTGCCTTTTATATAAATCAATGTGAGATACATTTCTAGCATGCTTAGTTAATTTTCTTATTAATTCTTTTATCTAGCATGACTAGTTACTCGGCTTAAATGATTAGTTCACATTATGTAGTTTATCACTCATTTTCTATTAGTGTGACACATTTATATATGCATGCTCGTTTTTCTTAATCTCTATTTATAAAGCAAGCATATCACTCTAGTCCATAGGAGCTTGATTTTGATTTGAGTTAATATGATTTTAACTCTCCATCTTTAAAGTTTTTGAAATAGTTACTTCTTGCCGGGTTTGTTTTTAAATGTAGCATTTACTTTAAATCGGTATTTGTGAATATATATGTTTAGCACAAGCTTCTTATCACTTGACAAGTATACACTTATACTTCCATTTTAATCTTGTGCTTACATAATATATTCATTATTGATTCTCATAATTTATCTTGATTATCTTCTTGAGAATCAATTATGTCTTTGCCTAATGAAGTTTATTTATACATGCTTTTGAATTTGTGATAGTTTTTCAAATATTCATTAAGGATACATGACTATATTCATTAAATTTCTATTTACATGTAGATCATGTATTTATTATGTTATATTTTTTGTATAAATATCTTTACGTGGGCATATGAGTTAAGCTAAAGTTTTATATTGACTTGAAGAGTATTTAAATATACTTGTTACTTCTAAACTTGTGCTTAACTCATACTCTAGCTATTGATTCTTTTGATCAAATTTGTGTATCTCTTTTTGAATCAATATGCTTCTTCCTTAAAGCTTTCTTTAATGATGTCTTTTTAGCTTTTGGTTGACTTTATGGATACATGTTCTTAATGGTTTTGATCTTTTCATGTATGCCTATTCGTGATATATATATAGTTTCATATATATAAATGATTCCTAGCTTTGATATTCATTTGTTTTATATCATTAAGTTGGGATGGTGAGAGAAATATTTGTTATGTATTGCACTTGACTATCCATGGAAGTTCTTTTAAGAATCACAAGGTTTGTCTTGTTTTCATATTAAGCTCTGTTTTTAGTGCACATTTTTAAATCTATCATCTATATTTCTATAGTGCACTATGACAGCTTTTTCGTAAAATATGATTCTTCTATCTTTTGCACATTAGCTTTCTTGATCTTAATAATCTTTCTTTGCTCATTCCTTGGATTTATGCTTCTTTTTGAATTATTGTTGCCCAATGATGTTTTGTAGCACATGAGAATACCTGTAATTGTTACATCATATTTCTCATGACTTTAGCTACTATGGTTTGAGCTTTTGTGTTGAGATTTTTCCACTTCTAGAGAATACACTTATTTTAATGTGGCTATAGTATTTTGCATTCTCTAGATTGATCTATCATTTCATTATCTTGGGTTAATCTCAATACTTGGCAAAGAGATTTATTTTATTGTGTTTTCATGAACATCTCTTTTGTCCTTTACTTGATAAGAGTCTAATTCATTTTTATCATCTTATGCTCTTATCCTTGCTTAGTAAAGAGTCTCTAAATCATTTTGATCATTCAAAATGTATTCCCTTAATTGTGAACTCTATGCTTAAGCAAGTATTTTTTTTTTTTTTTAGTGACTTAAGAATTAATGAGCACATTTATCTTGTTAATGGCTTCTCTCTTAATCTTATTTGGATTATATAGTTTGCTTATTTGTGATTATTATTAAGCTATATAATTTTGGCTCACTTTCACACATCTAGCTATATTCCTATACTTCAATCTATATATGATATGCTAGTTTACAAAAACAAGATTTGTGATATGCTTAATCTCTAAAACTAGTTTTACAAATTCTTTATTAAATCTTGTTTTCTCTTAGAGGTTTGTGATTCCTTGTTTTTACTCTCTTCCATAACTAGTCATTAGCAAGTCTCTCTTAATTTTCTCTCACTTTTTGAGTCATGATTTTATCGTATTATCATTTACATCTCTTCTTGTTTATGTTTGCAATCATTTAAATGAGAATGACTCTTTTCCATATTTTTCATTGTTTTATGAGATTCTTTATAAATATGGATTTTGAATTTCTCTTGATGAGATTTATCATTGGATCATGTTTATTCATTTATTTACTTTATGAGTGATCCTAATGATTGAGTAGTCCTAAACTATCTAATTTTGTAAATGTCAAGTTAATTTATTACTCTACTTTGACTACTCATGGTTTATCACATATGACCTTTGCTATTTGAACTTTATTGGTCTTTCATTTAGAAGTAGCAAAGTTTGGATATTATCCGGTTGATGGGTACATATGCGATAAAACATATCTAGTCTATGCAAAGCAATAAATTGGTTGATTATTTCTTAATTAGATAATCATGGACATGATGTTTGAGTTTTATTTTATTTTATTTTTGAGCTATATTATGTCTATCATCATGATTGTTCTTAATTGACTTTATTCTTTTTCATGATGACATTTTCTCAAAGAATTACATACATTGATCTATCATATTTAAATATGAGATTCTTCTATATAGACTAATGTATGCCATCTTTTGATTATATGTGCTTTATTGGAATATTCTTTTGATTTTTCATCTTTAGTGGCTATTAATTGGTTATCTCTTCTTGACTAAAGATGATATTTTTCGTCTTTTGACGATATTGTAGCCTTATATGCATCGAGCAAGGGGGAGAAATCCATAGTTGATTTACCCCTAGATCTTTTAGTTATTATATTTTATGCTATAAGTGCTTTGGAACTATATACGCATATTTTGAGGGGGAGCTAATCAATTGATTCAATTTATTTATACCCTTTAATATGTCGTATACCTAGTTCATCATGGACCCATATTTTTTCTATTTTTCATATCTTATTGATTGAGGTCATGATATTTTTATTTTGAAGGGTTTATGAGAGTGTATGTAATTGTCCTTATTATCTTATCTCTCTCTTTCATATGGGTTAAATTTGTCATCTTGCTAATATTAACTTTCAGATCTTATCTTGATGAATATTATGCTTTCGTTGATTTGGCTTTTTTTTCATGCTTAATTGATTTGGCTTTCCTTGTTGAGGACTTATCCAAAATTCATAATTTTTATCTACTTTGGTAGTACTTTGAGGGGGAGCATTCAAGTCGACTGAATTTCTCCTTCTCAAGTATTTTTCTCCTTTACCTTCATGTTTATCTAAAGGGTATTCATATAGCATGATAAGGTAATTGAGTTCAAATGCATGAACTTGGAAAAGCATATAGATCTTGCAAATAATGAGATTACTTTATATCAATTGCAATATTTTATATTGATCATTCTTTTATTTTGTTCCACTATTTATTTGTGGACAATTATGATTATTAATGGTTCATCTTTTCATTGGTTCAAGTTTACATCTTTTCAATTCATATCTCAATTGGTATCTATTATTTGTAATTATCTATTCCTCATGGCTTTTGTTTGAAATTCCTTATTTCATAGTTCTCTTCCAAAACTGGAGCAATATTTCATATCCTATTGTGTTATGGATTTATTCCTTGGATTTCAAGTTGGTAAACTACTTATTTTTGTTTTTCAAATACTTTTAGTTTTACCAACCATATTGTGTTTTGACAAGCAATTTTTTTTTACTCTACATTTGGTATGTATTTTTATACACTTGTCTTTACACACTTTTCCCATTGTTTTTCATTAGTATATCTTGATCATGATTGTCTATAAGTTCTCCATGCTCTGATTTCTATACTTGAGATTGATTTCATTTTATCTCTTAGTACGGGGGAGCCTATTTTTGATCATGTCAAAGGGGGAGAAGTAAGTTTAAGTATGCTTTTATAAGTAATCTAAGTAGTATGCTTTTAGTGATATTGCTTATATCTTTGTATATTAGTGATACATGCATCTATTGTGTTCATACTAAACTTAACCGATTTACCATAATCAAAAAGGGGGAGATTGTTGGCCCAATGATTGTATCATATTTTGAATATGGTTAATAGTTAAGTTTAGCATTTCTTTATCACTAATCTTCATACAATCGCTATAGCATTTCTACTTATACTTATATCTTTGGTGATATGTGCCCATTGGTTTACATCTTAGTGATATGAGCTTATCTATCTTAAATTTAATTGGGTTGCCAAAATCAAAACAATGTTTTTGATTGTGGTCATTCAATTAAGTTTAATCATTATGATATCACTAACATTTATGCCATCACCTTAGCACTTGTACTTAAACTTTGCATAGTCCTAATGTGCTTTAACTTATCATACTTGCTACTATGTATATTGCTTTGTTCGTCTAACATGTACATGCAGAAAAGCAATAAACAAGATCAATGTGGACATATGCAATGAAGAAATCATGGTGGGCCAAAGACGACGGATCCCACAAGATTTCTCTGAACCACCCGACGACATCTTTGGAGCCACGCACCGGGGGTTCCGCTGCCCGGTCAGCGGACGGGGGTCGAGGGGGCAGCGCCCCTCGTCGGGGGTTCGGGGGCGAAGCTCCCGAAAGGTATTCAGTTTTTACAAACTGGATATCTTTGGACAGCTGCCGCCAAGGGTATAAGCCAGCACCTATCAAAGGAAGAAGCCAAGCCATGCCATCATCATTTCAAGACTCTGAAGAAGCCTGCACCTGCCTAAGTTTATCTGGAGTCTGTAATGAGTCTTAGGAATTATTGTAAACACAAGAAATGGATGGCAAAATCGAAAGCTAGGGTAGATAATAACCCAGGACAATCTTCGGAATCCTGGCGGATAATCCGGCGGATCTCCGCGGAAATCCGACGGAAGATCCGAATGGTCTCACAGAATACCTTCTGTGAGTGTTCGGATTATCCGGCGGAAAACTGCGGAATTCCGGCGGATTTTTCGCCATTTGACCGTTTGCATTCCAACGGTTGGATTCTACGAATGATTGATCCCAACGGCTCTTTTTATAGCCGTTGGACTATTCAGGCGGATGATCCGGTGGATTTTCGCGGAAATTCGGCGGATGATCCGTCAGCCTGAGAAAGTTGCATTATTGCACTTTCCTTTGCTTTGGTTATAAATAGCCTTGAACCCCCTTCATTCAAGGTTGATGCTTTGAGCCTAAAAATTTCTAAACCACCAAAGCCTATCCACAAACAACTCTACAAAGCTTTCATTTGCCATCCACAAATTGTGTTAGAGTTATTGAGTTGAAAAGTAAGATCTTCATCCTATTGTAAGGAGATCAAAACCTATTGTGAAAGGTTGAAGTTGGAGAGTCTTCGTATCCAAACTCTCGGTTGAAGTTGGGGAGTCTTCGTATCCAAACTCTCGGTTGAAGTCGGAGAGCCCTTCGGATTAAAGCTCTTGTGTAAGAAGTTGGCGAGTTCTTCGGATCCAAACTCGTGTGTAACTATTTGCTCAAATAGTGGATTAAAGCCGGAGAGAGTTCCGGGACTGACTGCCTCTTAGGAGGATACCAGGATATATCGGGTGTCGGTATTGTGTTTGCTTCTTCTCTTGCACTTATATTTTTAATTGCCAATTTGCTTGTGCTAAGTGCTTGATTAGTTAGCTTGACCCTATTCACCCCCCCTCTAGGGTTCCTACACTCATAACGGTAAAAATTGTTAGGAAGTTTTTCCTAACGCTCATAATCATTAGGAAACGACTATTTTGGTGTAGTGAATTAAAAAATGGGTGAGAACTATCCGTATGTTTCAGAAATAAAATTTTAACTTATTTACTTTGCATTGGAATAAAGGGCAATTTAAATGCCATATAAAATAGAATTTTTGAAATGAAAATAAAAATACGATAATACGTGATTTTATTGATAGATTTCTATTACTAAACGCTCCACTAGTGCTACCATGCATTTACTATAAACATTTTTTTAGTTTGAGGGACTACGGACAAGATAACACTTATCGCCAATAATTTTTATTTCACATATTTGTTTTTATTTCACATGTGGTTAGTAACTAGTTGTATTTATTTATAATTATCACAAGAAAACTCATGAGTAAATTAATTCGAGCATAGAATACTTGATGGACGTTTCTTTACAAGTTATTTAAAAAAGATATTAATAAATATTCTTTTGTATTAAATATGTCCATCGGAAAAATAAAGAATTTAAGAGGGCCTCAAAACACGACAAGTACATCCCCACCTGTCATTGCGTGAGAAAAATGAAAATTTTTTTTTTTTTTTGACTTATCCTCTTTTCTTTGTTTACCATATTTTATGGTGCACCTCACTGTTTTGCAAAAATGTACAAGTTGCTCCACTTTGGACGAAATCCGTCAGAAATTGGCAGTCAAATATTTGACCAAGTTTTTTTTTTTTTAATACCAAAATATCCCTTTCACAATTTTAGAAAATTTTGTCCTCTGTCCCTGAAGTTTGATGCTTGGTACGAAATTATGGGACCACATCCTCCAAAGACGAAACATCAAAATTTGAATTTGAACAGAAGTGAGAAGCTCCCAATCCGTTGAGATTGATCCCCACGTCCAGAGTGTTTCCTCAGAGCTTTTTACCAAAATATCCCCATGATGGGTACGTAAAAGGAAGAAAAATAATAGTAAAAGATAGTGGACTCCAACAGAAAAACTTCAGACCAGAAAGAAAAAAAAAAAAAAAAAAGGAAAAGAAATAGGAAAGTGAGGTGTCAGCAGTCAGTCACCAGCAACAACGAACAACTCCTCCTCTAAACCCTCATCCAAAAATTCTAGGGTTAGGGTTTCAGGAATGACGACCATGGAGAGCCTGATCGGACTCGTCAACCGAATCCAGCGCGCCTGCACCGTCCTCGGCGACCACGGCGGCGCCGACGGCGCCCCTCCCGACCCTCTGGGAGGCCCTCCCCTCCGTCGCCGTCGTCGGAGGACAGGTTCGGATTCCCTCCCTTGTCGCGTCCTGTCGTGTCGGACCCTTTACGATTTTTATGGACTAATTTGTCGGTTGTTTGGAGTTCAGAGCTCAGGGAAGTCGTCGGTTTTAGAGAGCATCGTCGGGAGAGACTTCCTCCCCCGTGGATCCGGTTAGAATCGGTCGTCGAAATGTTGGTTTTTGAATTATGTTTGGAATTGTTGTGTAGAATGTCTTTTTCTTTTGTTTTGAAAATTGTAGGGATTGTGACGAGGAGACCATTGGTGCTTCAGCTGCACAAGACGGAAGACGGGCAGCCAGAGTACGCGGAGTTCCTCCACATGCCGAAGAGGAGGTTCTCTGATTTTGGTGTGTTCTCTCGTTCTTTTACTGAGCTGTGTTCTTGTATTGTTGTTTCTTCTTTATTTTTAGTAAGTTCGCGTGGGTAACTAGTGCACTGCACGATACGAAACTGGATATAGTAAAATTGGGCTTGTGCCGTGTCGGACATATATCAGACGTGTCATAGGCACTCTAAAATACTCGAAGACACTAAAAGTTGGTGTGGTGGTCTGTTTCGTTAAAAAAATGTAATATTTTTGTCCATAGGTTAAAATGAGTTGAATTGAGGTTTTTAGTTCATACTGGATTTGATTTCGAGGTGCAAATGTTCCAAGGTTGTGAAAAGTGCTAGGTGCTAGTTGGGCGGGCACCCTCCGCCTAGCGCCTAGGCCGCCTAGATCTAGGCGGTTCAAAAAAAAAATATATAAAATAATCCAAAAAATCTACTGAAAATTGCAGAAAAAGTCCATAAAACCCCAAAACATGCATAGTTAGGCGTCGGAGGGACTAGACGGGCGCCTAGGCGGACATCGGGCGGAAGCCAGGCACCTAGCACCTAGGCCGCCTGTTAGAACAGTGAAATGTTCACACTGAATACTTTTGTAGAACCTGAAAAAAGTTTTCTTTCTAATGTGTGATAAGCGGACTACTTTCGTTCTAATGATTGTGTTATATATTGTAGCTCTTGTGCGCAAGGAAATTCAAGATGAAACTGATAGAATGACAGGGAGATCAAAGCAAATCTCTCCTATTCCCATCCATCTCAGCATTTACTCACCAAATGGTATGTTCTTCTTTGAAATAATTATACTTCATAAGTACTTTTCCTGGTGCATTTGCTGAATATTTTTGGTTATCGAGTAGTTCAAAGTTGACTTATGGCTTTGTTTACTTGGCTTTTGTTCATTTTCGTTGAATAAGAATACCGTGGGTTGCTACTTTGGGTTGATTCTATTTGCATATTTGAACTTTATGCATGTATTTTCAAATATTTATTTCAGGGAAAATGTTCACATTTTGGAATAAAAACAGTTTTAAAAACCCAGCAACATAACTGATTGTGCTAAGTTATTGGACTAGATATTTCATTTTACACTATGCCACCCACGTTACGGCACTCCCAAGTAGGTAAGTACTGGATTTAGGTTGCCCCATTACCAGTCCTATACTTTGTGTCAACCCTGGCATTCTCCCGTGGTGCACATGACCCATCAAAGGCAAATACAGTCACATATTTTATGTAATTAGCAACTATCTTTGACATGTTTATACTTTATAACAATGGAAATTGCGTCATATGTGCTATAGTCCAAGTATACTATTTCAATGCTACTCACTTGTGTTGGACCCGTTAAATAATAAACAAGTATAATGAAAACAATATACTTATAAGACATTTTCAAGAGTTTATATGTTTTGTTTCCAATGTACGTTAGCATGAACAAAATAAAAATCCTCACACATTGGTGTAAGTCATCTCATTAGTGTTTGTCCCACACTGGTGGTGATGCCACGGTTGCCACCTAGATCTAGCATTAGGAAATTGATGTGAATCGACTTAATCGGTTCACCAAACCCAACAAATAACCAAGAGGAATAGAAATAGAATGATCTTTTATATAGAAAAAGAACAAAACTCCCAACTTTGATGAACGGATCAAAGTAATAAATCCTTCTTCATTGACACTTGCGAGAGTTTTCTCAATACAAGCATAAAAACTAAAGACGGCTAGCCCTAGCTATAAATAGAAAAGAGAAACAAAACCCTAAAGGGATTATTGTGGTGAAAGACCACAATACCCTTTATAACTAAATAACAGAAAAGGCCCCTTTATGACTAAATACAGAAAAAAAGGCCTAAACAGTGGGCCTGGGCCTAAACTCCACGTCTCCGACGACGGGCGTATGTGATGATGGGTGGGCCCACATCAATACCCCCCCCTAACAGAGCCACCTTGTCCTCAAGGTGGAAATCTGGAAACTGCGTCTGGAAGCTCGCAGAATCCTCCCAGGTCGCGTCACAGTCTGGCAGGCCGACCCAATGAATCAGGACCTCCTTCGTCTGGCCGGGTCCTCGTCGGATAGCTCGTACTGCCAAGGGCTCTAACTGTACCTCCATGTCCTCCGTGAGCGTCGGAGGAAGGGTGGGGGATGCTGCCTGATCCCCAATCGCCTTCCTCAACTGAGATACGTGGAAGACAGGATGAATCGATGATGTGTCTGGTAGCCCCAAACGATAAGCCACCTGCCCCACCCGAGCCACCACTGGATAAGGACCAAAGTATCGAGCCGCCAACTTCTCATTCGGCCTCCTCGCCATCGAGCGCTGTCGATAGGGACGTAGTTTGAGATAAACCATGTCCCCTACCTGAAAGCTGACGTCCCGCCGATGCCTGTCTGCCTGTGCCCGCATCACCTGCTGTGCCCGCAACAGATGCTTCCGCAGCTCCTCCAAGACCCCGTCCCGGGTCAACATATACTCCTCCACCTGCCCTACTGGTGTCTGGGCGTCTCCGAATCGTACCAAGGGGGGCGGGTCGCGACCATACAACACCCGGAACGGCGTCGTCCCCGCCCGTGAGTGGTACGAAGTATTATACCAGTATTCCGCCCAAGCCAGCCAACTGTGCCACTGTCGGGGAGAATCAGAGGCGAAGCACCGCAAGTAGGTCTCGACGCTGCGGTTAACGACCTCCGTCTGGCCGTCAGTCTGGGGATGATAGGCGGTACTCCTCTTCAGGACCGTACCGTGAACCCGAAATAACTCCCGCCAGAAAATACTCATGAATACCTTGTCCCGGTCCGAGATAATGGATGCGGGTACCCCATGGAGCCTGATCACCTCCCGAAGAAACGCCGTCGCTACAGTAACGGCCGTGTAAGGATGCTTCAGGGGAATGAAGTGAGCATACTTACTCAGCCTGTCCACCACCACCATGATCACCGTGTACCCCTCGGAACGTGGTAGCCCGTCGATGAAGTCCATGGTAACATCCTCCCAAACCCGCTCCGGCAAGGCCAGTGGCTGCAATAATCCTGCTGGGGCCATAGCCATATACTTGTGACGTTGGCAGACGTCACAAGCGGCTACCAATCGTGCGACGGCCCGTCGCATCCCGGGCCAAAACACCTCTCTGGCCATCCGCTGATAAGTCTGCTGAACCCCCGAATGGCCTCCTGTCGCAGAACTATGGAACTCCTGGAATAAAACGGGAATAAAGGCCGAAGTCTTCGGCAGCACCATCCTCCCCTGGTAGAGCAAACGACGATCCGCTAACGTGTAGCCTGCTGGAGCGCCATCGCCGCCCTCTATCTGCTGTCGTATCTGCTGCAGCTCTCTGTCCTGCTCTGCCTCCTGCAACATCGGCTCCCAATCTCGCCATATAGGACGTGATAGGGCGCCCAGGTCGATCACCTCCTCCCGTCGAGATAGAGCATCCGCCGCCTTGTTCTCCAGCCCTGGACGGTACTCGATCGTGAATCGATACCCGACCAGCTTGGACAACCAATGTTGATGCTCCTCAGTCACCAGCCGCTGCTCGAGGAGGTACTTGAGGCTCCTCTGATCGGTCCGTATCACAAACTCCCGTCCCAACAGGTAAGGCCTCCACTTCAGCACCGCCAAAACGATCGCCATCAGCTCCCTCTCATAGACCGATTTCAGTCGGGCTCTAGCAGATAGTACCTGACTAAAATAGGCTATGGGTCTCCCCTCCTGCATGAGTACCGCCCCGAGGCCATATCCCGAGGCGTCCGTCTCCACCACAAACGCTCTGCTGAAGTCGGGTAATGCTAGCACGGGTGCTGTCGTCATGGCGACCTTCAACGCCTCAAAGGCCTTAGTGGCCTCTTCTCCCCACTGGAAGCCCTCCTTCTTCAGCTGCTCCGTAAGGGCCCGAGCGATAGTGCCGTACCCTTTGACGAACTTCCTGTAGTAGCCCGTCAACCCCAGGAAGCCGCGTAAGGCCCGTAGTGTAGTGGGCACGGGCCAATCTAACATGGCCGCAATCTTCGTCCTGTCCGCTGCTACCCCCTCCGCCGACACCACGTGTCCCAGATACTCCACCTGCGCCAAACCGAAGCTGCACTTCTTTCGGTTGGCGTATAGCTGATGCGTAAGCAACTCCCGGAACACTATCCCCAAGTGGTCAGTGTGCTCCCCCATGCTTCGGCTGTAGATGAGGATGTCGTCGAAGAATACTAAGATGAACCTGCGAAGATAGGGTTGGAATACCTTATTCATCAATGCCTGGAAGGTCGAAGGAGCGTTGGTCAGTCCAAAAGGCATAACCAGAAACTCATAATGTCCCTCGTGAGTCCGGAACGCCGTCTTCGACACATCTTCCGGCCGCATCCGGATCTGGTGGTACCCTGCACGAAGGTCGATCTTCGAAAAGACAACTGCCCCATGCAGTTCGTCTAGCAGCTCGTCGATCACCGGGATAGGGAACTTGTCCGCGACTGTCTCCTTATTCAACGCCCGGTAGTCGACGCAAAATCTCCAGCTCCCGTCCTTCTTCTTCACCAACAGTACTGGTGATGAAAAAGGACTCACACTAGGCTGGATCACCCCCGTCTGCAGCATCTCCCGAACCATCCGCTCTATCTCGTCCTTCTGCAGATGCGGATACCTGTAGGGACGCACGCTCACCGGTGCCCCCTCCCCTCGGAGTACGATCGAGTGCTCGTGTCCTCTGATCGGAGGTAGCCCTTGCGGGCTCTGGAAGACCTCGGGGTACTGCTCCAGCACCGCTTCTACCTCCCTTGGTGTCTCCCCCGTGAGTCGCCTCCTCGTCCGAGAACCCCTGGAGCTCGACCAAGTACCCCTCTCCTCCTGTCCGCAACGCCCGAGTAATGGCGCTGAAAGCCACCATAGAAAAACAGAGAGTCGGATCCCCGTTCAGCACCACCCGCCGCGTCGCCCTCCCCGAAACTCCATCCGCAGACGCTTCCAGTCCACCTTCATCTCCCCGAGGGTCTTCAGCCACTGGACTCCCAATATGATGTCTACATTGCCCAACTCCAATGGTAGGAAGTCCTCCGTCAGCTGAAAGCCATGCAGTGAGAGCGACACCCCCTTGCAGAGGCCCTTGCTCTCCTCCACCTTCCCGGTGCCCAGCAACACCGTGAACTTCTCCACCGTACTCAACTCTAAACCGAGCCGATCGACCAGTCGTCGCGAGATGAAGTTGTGGGTGGCCCCACTGTCGATCAGCACTGTCACCGTCTGCTCTCCCAACTTCCCTGCTAACTTCATGGTATGGTTCGGAGTAAACCCTACCACGGAGTTGAGGGTCACCTCAGCCACATCCATATGCACATGCTCCTGCTCCTCTCCCGCCTCTGGCGCGACAGCGGCCTCTACCTCCTCGGCATCCTCCTCCTCGTCCGGTAGAATCACGATTTGCAGCAACTTGCTCGCACATCGATGACCGGGGGTGAATCTCTCGTCGCATCGGAAACATAGGCCAGCCGCCCTTCTCGCCCTCATGTCGGCCTCGGAGAGGCGTCTCCCTGGTACTGCGGCTCCTCCTGTTCCGCCCGTGGGTCTAGGCGGTACCGGTGGCGGGGCTGGTGCTGGTGCCCCCGCCGCTGGTCGAGGAAGAACTGTCCCTGCCTGGCTGCGCTGCCCCGTCGTCCCCCAAGCGCCCTTGAGGCGCTTCTCCTCTGCTAACTTCTCCTCGGCCTTGTGGGCTAGGCGGAGGAGATCTTCCAAGCATCGCGGACTCTGCAGCCTGAGCTCCGCTCGTATGGAGGGTTTCAAACCCTTCATAAACATCCCGATCTGCAACTCGTCCGACACCCCCCGAACGCGTCCAGATAATAGCTCGAACTTCGCGACGAAGTCTCGAACTGTCCCCTCCTGGCGTAGCGACGACCACTGCTCGTAGAAATCACCCGAAGCTGTCTCCTGGAAGCGGTCTAAAATGTAGCCCGTCAGCTCCGCCCAGCTGGTGAACGGGGTCCTCGCCATTCTCCACCGATACCATGCCAGGGCCTGGCCCTCAAAATAAATCCCAATGCACCTGAGGACCTCTGCTTCGGTCAGCTCCATGATCTCGAAATAGCGCTCCGCTCGAAAGATCCACTCGTCCGGGTTCTCGCCCTCGAACGTGGGCAGCTTCAGTTTCTTCAGCCGGCGATCCGCGCCAAGGTCACCGTGCTGCATATCCTCTCGGCCTCGTCCTCCTTCCCAGCGGTGTGTATCTCTCCGCTGGGTCTCGTATGGGCCCCTGTCACCCTCCTCATACCGCTCGTCAGCCCAGATCTGCTCACCCCACTCCTCCACCGGGCCCCTGTAGTCACCGACTGCCCTCGCCCGTGGTGGTCGTCGTGGGGAAAAGTCCCCTCTCTGGAAGTTGGCGGAATCCGCCATTCCCCCAAAAAATTGCTGCCTCCGGCGTACCTCGCTCCTCCTGGGGGCTCCGCTCCTCCCGTCCACGCCGGGACTCCCGCCAAGCCCCTCCCCGGGCCCGCGAACCTATCTCTGTGGTTCGTCATCATCGTCCGACCCCCGAAGGAGGCCCCAAACCCTAGGGTTTCTCCCGCGCGCGGAGCCGATCCGCCGGGACCGTACGGGTCGCCGGCGCCCGGCCACGGTCGCTCGCCGGGGGCTCCCGCGGCCCCGACCGGCCAGGGGTGGCGGTCGGCGGCCGGCCAGCGCCCGCCTCCCACGCCCGCGGCCCCGCCCGGGCTGGTGCGGTCGGCGGCGTGGCTCCCGCGCCCGTCTGCCGCCGTCCGGCGCTGCTCCTCGGCCGCCCGCGCCCCGTCCGGCGGCGCTGTGGTGGCGGCGGATGCGGGCCACCGCCCGTCGGCCGGCCCGCCGCGATCCTCGGTCGTCTCCCCCTCCGTTTGCACAAACCCTAGTTGGTCGCCTAGGGTTTGGGTCGGCGCCGCCTCCGCTTCGCCGCCATTGATCTTTTTGAAATATTTTGTAAAAGCATCATGATTGTCGTCGACTCCTTCCGTATATCCCGCATCTCCGTGCGGATCTCTAGATTCGTGGACGCTTGATCCTTCGCGGCGACCTCCATCGATTTCTTCAAACCCTCGATCTCGGCGGTGAAGTCCTCCCGAAGACCTCGGATCTTCTCATCGATCGTGTTTCTTGTTCCATCGGCCATGGCTCGTAGAAAGCTCTGATACCAAATGATGTGAATCGACTTAATCGGTTCACCAAACCCAACAAATAACCAAGAGGAATAGAAATAGAATGATCTTTTATATAGAAAAAGAACAAAACTCCCAACTTTGATGAACGGATCAAAGTAATAAATCCTTCTTCATTGACACTTGCGAGAGTTTTCTCAATACAAGCATAAAAACTAAAGACGGCTAGCCCTAGCTATAAATAGAAAAGGGAAACAAAACCCTAAAGGGATTATTGTGGTGAAAGACCACAATACCCTTTATAACTAAATAACAGAAAAGGCCCCTTTATGACTAAATACAGAAAAAAGGCCTAAACAGTGGGCCTGGGCCTAAACTCCACGTCTCCGACGACGGGCGTATGTGATGATGGGTGGGCCCACATCAGAAATCTACCCCCCCCCCCCCCCCCCCCCAAGTGTTGCAGTTGAACGCCTTTATTGAGGATAAAGTTTAGCTATCAAGAAATTAGTACAGTAAAATGCCATAAAATAGTTTTGGGTGGTATTTGTATGTTCTTGATACTGTTTCTGGAGCATGCAACATGAGATGTTCGTGATGCTAGAGCACGGTTGTAATGTGCACTGTTCTAGATGCAGTTCCCCTTAGCTTTTTCCACTTGATGAATAGTGACACTCTCCTTCTATTATTATTATTATTACATTCTTTCAAGTTCCTTTATCTTCTTCTGAATCTTGAGAGTTCAAAGACGTAAATTTTCCACTCTTGATTTTGGCAGTTGTCAATTTAACGCTGATTGATTTGCCTGGTCTTACAAAGGTCGCTATAGGTAATTAATTATTGTGCTTCTCTATTGCTACATTTTCTTTTATAATCATATCCTTCTAGCGTAGTTTTCATAATATTAATTTTTTTTCATAGAGGGGCAGCCAGATAGCATTGTTGAGGATATTGAAAACATGGTCCGGTCATATGTTGAGAAGGTATAACAGCATTGTAGAGATGACTGTTTAATTTATTTGATATATGCAATTCTTTATATTAAATCTTGATGAAGTAAACTAAACCATAAAAATAAGACTAAAGAAGTTAATTGTCTAACATGGAATTTGATATTGTTTAGTATCTATGGTGAACCGTAGATTGTTTTGTTTGTGATTGGAGTGATGAGCCTGGCTAAGTTAGATCATGTTTGTGAGCTATGAAAGAAGATAGTCGTGGAGTGATGGAATTGGGAGATCCTGTTATCATTATCTCTAATTGCTCGCTTATTAGGTGACAACATCCTTGTTATAATTGTTGATACTATCACCATGTGTGCTTAGTGTATATGCATATAGGTTTAATAGTCATAGGTTTTGTTCGCATGTTGCGGGGGATTCTAATAGTGTGTGCTGATTTTCATAATATCAATTTAGTCCTTGCATTATTTTCTGTATATCCATCCATCTTTCTCAAGTTTCAATAATTTTCTTGCTTATCAGACTGATAAGTCTGATATGAAACTGATAATTCATTAATTTGTCGCCTTTGTTTATAACTTATAACAGCTTCAGTCTGATGGGATCTTTAATATTGGTTTACTAATGCTCCTATGAACATATAAGCTACTTTGAATTATCTCTTTCATGCCTTCATGTTCGCCAAATTTTACTTGTTACATAAGATTTATGTGTTTCTTCTTAGGTCTGATAGGTAAATTAAGGATCTGCATATTGGATTGTTGGGTTGTTTAGTTCATTCTCGGAGGTAGTTCTATTATACCCGTATACCACAAAATTGAGGGCTTTGTTTGGCTTGGCAAACTGGAGTGGTGCTTGCATTCTAGATGGCACAGGTTCAAGTCCTTGAAATAATCTCTACATAAATGAAGGTTAGGGCTGCAAACATTTTGGCCGACAAAGTCTGCATTAGCATTATCATGAGCCTTGTGGCAATGTGACACCCTTTTACACATCATCATCATCATCAAGCCTTCGTCCGTCCAAAATGTGGGTTGCTATGGAGCAAGAGAAACTCCATAAAGGAAATGTATAATTTCTTGGCGTGTTGTCAATATGACATCAGCCCTCTTTAAAAAGGCTGTCAAAGTTTCATGAGGCTCCCTACTAATTCAGGGTCTAGGGAAGGTCAAGATGCACACAGACTTACCCTGTGGAACCTCAAACTACATCATCCAAGATACATTTGTCAATCCTTACAGATGTGCCAGGTGTAGCCCTCTGTGACAGTGTCAAATTCCAATCCCAATTAGCTATCAGTAAGAGAGAATTGTCATGAAATGTAGATGTCCAGCTGTCAGGTAGGTGGATTTACCATTTTGGTTATGCATTTTAAGCTCATGCAACCAAGAAGCCCCCTCCAAGTTCCCCAAGATTGGAAAATTCTTGAGGAGGAGGTAAGATGCATTCATCTTTGCCACATTAGGTCAAAGAGCAAAAAAGGGATTATGTTCCCATGCCTTTTCTAGTCTTTGAATGAGACGTTCTTTTAGCTGTTTCGAAGGTCAAAACTTGGGGGACCAAAATCATGATCAAATTGCTAAGGTATTACACTTCTACATAGTGAGCTTAGCATTTTCCATTCCTTGTTTCAGTTAGGTACAATGGTAGGTTGAATTTTTCGTGTCAAGATTGTTGGATAACTTGTGCATTTAAACTTTAAACTTGGCTTTTTACGATGCAATATTTGATATTACATGATAATTTGGAGCATGTCTATACTCTATTGAATTTGTGACATGCAAATCTGAACAATCTTATGTCAATGGAGATCTTGTCTCGACATCAAAATTTGTATCTACAGAATTGTCCTCCTAATTGGACTCCATTTCCTTGATTAGCTTCCAATGAGGTCAGTCAATTTGATAGCCATTTGATTTGACCAAGCACAGGATTACCAATAGAAACTAATTCAATAAGCATCCACATATTGGCCACCCTAATTGAATATGATTAGGTATCAAACGAAGATCCATGTTCTCTCATGAATTAGGCTGTCCTTGAATCAAAATTTAGAACTTGGTGATAATCTTGGCTGTGGCAGTTTTTCTTTTTGGGGGTATTTATGAATGTACAAAAGTATGAGTAAAAAGATTCTACTTCACTGAATTGTTATTAGTTATATGTATCCCACTCCCAAATATTGATGAAAATTGATGCAGAGGTTCCTTATTATTCATGTATATATAACTTTGTAATCATGTTGTCTATGGAAGTACACTCACTCACATTTAACACTGTTTGTGCCGGATTTTAATACATGCATTTTTCTTCTTAGTCTTGATAATTACTGTCCATGTTGGGGTTCCTTGCCGTATCAATTTTTTTTATTACTATTATCCTTCCAACTATTATTCCTTTGAAGAATGTATTAACGGTCTTAATTGATTGGATTTATTCTTACAATGCCTTTCTTCTGAATATTATATTTGATAGTCGCTCACATAGGAAATGTTCATCATTTATGTTGTGTAGCCCAACTGCATTATACTGGCAATTTCCCCTGCCAATCAAGATATAGCCACATCTGATGCTATCAAACTTGCTAGGGAAGTTGATCCATCAGGTACGATGCAACATGAGGAATTAATTGTTGCTACCAATGATGTGTATTGTAATATTTGAGTTATAATTGTTGTATTGATATTTTTACTCTGTTCATAAGTATATTATTGTTGAGTATGAAACTCACATCTTAGTGCAGCATTATCAACATTTTGATGATAATGGTCCTGGTTACTTTGCTTAGGTGAAAGAACATTCGGAGTTCTGACCAAGCTAGATTTGATGGATAAGGGAACAAATGCACTAGATGTGAGTTGTTTAAGAACTATTTGCTCAGATACAATGATAGTCAATATCTAGAAGATCAAATTCAGTTATGAGTTATGACTGGTCAGCTTGCTACTACACACCTAGCTGAATTCTAAAGTTGTTCATCTGTTTCTGGTTTGCCTCTTAAAGGTTCTCGAAGGAAGATCATACCGTCTGCAACATCCTTGGGTTGGCATTGTTAATCGCTCACAGGCAGATATAAATAAGAATGTTGACATGATTGTTGCCAGGCGAAGAGAACGAGAATACTTTGCAAATAGTCCTGAATATTCACACTTATCCAGTAAAATGGGCTCAGAATATCTTGCAAAACTTCTGTCAAGGGTAAATAGTTAATTTGTTCATGTGCCATTGTTATAAATCTTTGAGATTACCATGTTGGTGACTAAAGTCTGTTTTCAGCATCTGGAGTCCGTAATCAGGGCTCGGATTCCAAGTATCACATCTTTGATAAACAAAAGCATCGACGAACTTGAATCAGAAATGAACCATATTGGTAGACCTATTGCAGTGGATGCAGGGGTAAGGGTTATATACCTATGTTTGCTATTAGTGCTTGAAGGTTGATGAGCTACTGATCGTAAATATTTTGTTGTACCTATTTGTTACAAGTAGCAGTTTTGACTTAATAAATTTTTTCTAAGCTCAGGCTCAGTTATACACTATATTGGAACTTTGCCGTGCCTTCGATAAAATATTCAAGGAACATCTGGAAGGAGGGTAAGGCTTCAGCTTGCTTTTCCTTTTGCTCACGATGGATAAGTTTCCTTCTTTTCCTGTCTTCCCTGCATGCTTGAAACAAATGTGACTAGAATTTGTATTCCAGAGTAGCGAGGGTGCTTAGGGTCCCGGGCATCCATTCTGGCCTCACAACGTGGGCACTAAGAACTGCCTATCCGTATGGAATGAAAGTGAATGACAAGGGACAAATGTTAAGACGACTTCATATGTTTCTTTTGGTCTCATGCTGTTAGTCATATATTTTGTATCTTGTGTGGTCTTTAAGAGTCGTGCTATTGGTTGAATTAAATTGTAATCTTGTGTTCTTTTAGGTTATATAAAGTCTGTAGCTTATACATGACAACCTTCATCAACTTAGAAAGTTTCACATTTAAAAATGAACTTATATTAACTTCAATCTCCTTGTACACAAACCAGCAAGCCATCTGCAAAAGTTTTGTTGTGCCGATTAGCATGTAGATCAGCATACTAATATGTTGAATATCCCAGTCACCACACTATTGTGTCACAACTGTTGTGCTTTTGTATAAATTTTAGTCTATTATCGCTATGAAATCATAACTTGAGCTAAAGGAATAATATTATACCAGTGATCATGGTTATTTATCATCTGACCACGGTTCTCAATGCAAGATGCAGCTTGTAAATCTTTCAGCTAGAATCTAAGCAGTAGAACGTTTGCACCAAAATAAAATAAATAAATAAATAAGTGCAAGGAACCCCAAACTGAAAGACTTATAATTGCCTACATTATTCTTTGGTATTTGATCATTATATTGATTTTAGCTGTGCTTTATCCACCTTCATTAAAATGTATGTCAATTAACATAGGCGACCTGGTGGTGATCGGATCTATGGAGTTTTCGATAATCAGCTCCCTACTGCTTTGAAGAAACTTCCATTTGATCGGCATCTCTCTCTTCAAAATGTGAGAAAAGTGGTGTCAGAAGCTGATGGTTATCAGCCCCATTTAATTGCTCCTGAGCAGGGATACCGTCGTCTAATTGAAAGTTCCCTCAATTATTTCAGAGGCCCAGCTGAAGCATCAGTGGATGCTGTAAGCAATCTTCTATCTACCTCCTTTATTCATCTACTCATTGCTAAGTGTAGAGACTATCCTGTGACTCGCCTGTTTTCTTCTTAATTGCAGGTGCACTATGTCCTGAAAGAGTTGGTGAGGAAGTCGATAGGCGAGACTCAGGTACGAGCCTCAGAACTCTGAGTGAGGGCTAGAAACTGCATTGTCCATTTTTATTTTAGATAACAAATCGCATGCATCTCCTATTATCAGGAATTGAAAAGATTTCCCACACTCCAAGCCGAACTGGCCGCTGCCTCCTATGAAGCTTTGGAAAGATTTCGTGAAGATGGTAAGAAGACAACACTGCGGCTGGTTGATATGGAGTCATCGTATTTGACAGTTGAGTTTTTCCGGAGGCTCCCCAGGAAGTGGAGAAGGGAGGACATCCTGCTACCCCAACACCGTCGAACGGTATTCTGAGGGGCACTTCAGAAGGATCGGATCCAATGTATCCTCGTACATTGGAATGGTATCAGAGACACTGAAGAATACCATCCCAAAAGCAGTTGTTATTGTCAAGTCAGAGAAGCGAAACGATCTTTGCTCAATCATTTCTATATGTGGGGAAAAAGGAGGTATGTGAACTTGCAACTGTACCTGGAGCATATATCATCTTTAGAGCATCTCCAACCCTATTGTCTTGTTTTGTGTTGTGATTCCTATGTGGCATGAGGCACAGACAATGTCTTTCCTATGTGGCAAGATGATATTCACACAAGACAATGAGATAAAAAAGTGTTCTCCAATGCAAAAGTATTGAGAAGACGATAAAAAGTATTTTTTCCAACTTCCAAGACAACTCCCCCACTTCTCCATTTTTTATAAATATTTATATTCATAATTGATGATGTGGAGACAAAGTCATTGTGAAGTGCATTGTCTAGATCTAGACAACCAACTTCACATTGTTCTTGCCATGTTATTGTTATGTCAACTTCATGATTTATTTTACATTTGCATTGGAGAATGATTTTTGAAATGAAAGCTTGTCATTCCTATGTGGCAACCATTTTTTCTAAACTCACAATAGGGTTGGAGATGCTCTTAGCTTTCTGCTCTGCAGTCCTATTGAATTTTTCGCTTATCCTTTTACAGCCTAAGCAGCTTGCACAACTATTGGATGAGGATCCCGCGCTCATGGAGCGCAGGCAACAATGCTTCAAGAGGCTTGAGCTGTATAAAATGCTGGAGGGATGAGATAGACTCGGTAGCCTGGGCAAAGTAAACACTAATCTGGTTTGCCCTTTAGATGTGGCAATGACGAGTATTTTAGTACTATATCATAAGTTTGACAACTGATTCACCATCTTGATCTTTGTATTGGAGTGCATATTCATGCATTATATGTTGTAACAGTGTGGAATTTGCTACCCTTCTGTGAGGGAACAAGCCTCACTTTGATTATTCAGTAAGTATTCGCCTGCCGTGAAAACTCCTGTTCTGTGAAAGTCTGTGGAGTTTTTTTTTCTGTCAGGAAATCGCTCTACTTTCGGGCAAGTCAAGTTAGGGACGCTCGTCAGTAGTCAGTTTGCTTTCCTTCCTCTAGGGCTAATTTGTATTTCTGAGATATAGAAAGTTCTTAATCTGTGTTATTCTTCTGTTTATGTAACTATACACTGCCCCTTCAAATTCCAAGATTCATTCTCTTCTATTCTGTCAACATGTACCAGTTGCAACTATACTGACAAGTGTTATGTTGAGTGTTTATTTGCTGGGCTTAGCAACAATCCTCAAATGTTCCTTGCCCATTCTTTTGTCCATTTTATTCTAGTTTTTTCTTCCCGTTATGAGCATGAACAAATTGAACCACAGTTTGTGCAATTGCTTAGAAACTTTGACTCTGAACTGTCATTGTAACCAAAAGTTTTCTTATCAAGACAGAATGGTTTCAGACAGGAAGAACATAGATTGTAACAAGTAATCATCCTAATTCATCCTTGTGCAGATTTCAGACTTTGCTGCGTTGCATATTCAGACGATTTATATTCCACTTGACCAAACTCACCTCTAACTTCCCATGAATTTCACTTTTAAAGAGTTCCTGCAATCTGTTGTCTAATGCATAATTGTTATTTGGTTCATAATTATTATTTTGAGTAAATTACACCGACCTATCATATGTTTCATGAGTATTACATGGACTACCATATTTCGAAAATAATTACACGGACAACCCCTCTCCTTTGTAAATTTTATTAACCATAGGGGTGGTCAGTATTATTAGTTTCTATAGAAAATAGAAACTATAAGGAGGGGGGGGGGGGGGGGGGGGGGTGTGTGGAGGGTTCGTGTAATTAGTTTCAAAGTATGGGTGGTCCGTATAATAAGTGTACAACATATGAGCAGTTAATGCAATTAATTCTTGTTATTTTGTGTTGATATATATATATATATATATATATATATATATATATATATATATATATATATATATATATTATGAATGAAATTAGGTTAGGATCTCCTTCATCCCATCCTGTCTAAATCTGAATACAATCGTTGGAAGTAAAATGCTCGATTTAGAAGCGGTCGAATTTAGCAGTTTATGAATTTGACCAAAAACTATAATTGAAGGAGATGTTTAGAAAGCGGAATTTCTTTCTAACTTGTTGTTCGGATGAAGATGGCACTCAAAGTCATCACACATTTGGCGTGTGGAGTTCGGTAGTAAGGTTAGGCTTTCTTTGTCCAACTAATCAAATGCATTTGATAATAGTACCGAGTGCATAGAAGAAGAAAAAAAAATCTACTCGGAGGAAATTGTCCTTAAGACGGGAGCTTATCACTAAAATAGATTTGCTTACTAATTATTAGAATAGTACATCTAACATTATAAGATTTTTTTTTGGGCTAATTAGTGATTAGACCCTAGATTTTATATCAGTTTAGAATTTAAGTCATGACATGTTCAATTATGAAATTTAGACCCTGAATTTCTATTTATTGTTTCTTTTTATTCCCATTATACCCTCCCTTCTATGCATAACAATAAAACTTTTCTATATAGACTATAAAGGGTGTAATAGAAAAAAAAGAAAAGAAAAACTAAGAGTCCAAACTTTTCAATTGAACATGTAAGGGTCTAAACTCTAAGCTGGTATAATACTCACGGTCTAAACGTTAATTATCCCATTTTTTTTAGAAGATAAAACTGTTACTAATGGCCGTCTCAATTATTAAAATCTTCTCATATTTATTTTTTTTTGATCCGAAAAAATTGATTATAAAGAAGAGAAATGTTATTCTTACCTCCAAACCATCTCTCCGTATGTGACGACAACTCATGTGACATGTTAAATAGCATTATGTGACATCTAACATGGCAGATGACATAACAAATTTTAATCCAAAATTAGTTACATAAAAAAATTAGTGTTAATATAATATTTATATTAACATTACTGTTAATTTTAATGTTAATATAAATTTTAATTTTAAAATTTGTCATGTCATCTGCCACATTAATCGCCACGTCAGCTGTCACATAAGGATGAATGATTTGAATAAGGATGAATGATTTGAAGGAACAGTTTGGAGGGACAAATAGCATTATCTATACAAAAAATAGTTTTCTTGTAACTTTATTATTGAACAAAATTATAATATATATATATATATATATATATATATATATATATATATACTAGTCATAACCCGTGCTCATAGGGCATGGTTCATTTAAGGTATTCCCCCTTAAAATCTTGGACCCCCCAATTTTAAACGAACAATAATAATTATGAGGCCCCATCAAAATATTAAATCCCAACCACTGCTGGATGTGAATTTTCTTTGGATTCCCCATAAAATTCCACTCTCAATAATGCTCATCCACAACCATTATGAGTGCAAACCCCACTCTTTGAATTTTCCATAAAACCCCACTCTCAATAATGCTCATCCACAACCGTGATTTAGCAAGATTAAATCCCAACCACTCTTTATCTTGGCACAGTCAGCCCTAGGATTCAAAAACCGTTGTGTTTTGTATAATAGATATATAAAATTTATTTTAACGGTGCTACTAATTTTAGAATTCAAATTGATATTTCTATACACTAGTCCAACGAGCATCCCAAAATTAATATTTTGACAAATAGAATAGAACTTAACTATAATTGCTGAGACTATCACTGTGACAAAAATGTCAACAAATTGAAACCGGAGATAAGTAAGAATGAAGATGAGAAAGTTCCGTTATTTAGTTGCAAATAAGCGCATAAATTAATATATGATTGATTGATTGTAAGCCTGAAATATTCTAGTTCGTATTAATTAATTCGTGGTCACCCATAGTCAACTGGACGTCACCACTTTCCTTGTCGGATCCACCGGACCCGATCCGTTCTCTCGACGGTTCAAGATCACCTTTCGCCGATGAGTAATACGTATCCAACGGTCCATATTTGTTGTGGCGAAAAAATCCGGGAATTTCGGACCAATCGGCGACTATAAATATGCGGCATATGTTCGTCGTCATTCTCAGATCTCAAAAAAGAAAAAAAAGAAAAGAAAGTTCCGTCGAATTTCTCTCGGCGCTCACTTAACTTTCAGGTGACGATCCTCCCTCCACCATTCCTCCAATTTGCTTCCGATACGATTCCATTGATTTTTTTTTTTTTCCTCTGTTGATTTATATGGTGGCATTGTTAATTCTTTGTTGGATCTTAAGTTCTGGATTTGCGCTTCTGTAGCGTTTTTTAGTACAGATCTGGTAATTTTTTTTCTTCCAGTTTTTCTCCATATAATGTCTGATATTTGGAAAATTTTAGTAAAAATTAGCTCTTGTAATTATTTCTTTTAGGTATTGCAAATCTCGGTGGAAATAATGGAAATGTTTTAGTACAAAAGTTATATATATATATATATATATATATATATATATATATATATATATATATATATATATATATATAAGATCTTGGTTAAACGGTGATCTGTGATGAAAAATCATTTGCTCAGAATATTATTATTTTTTGTCTTCAAATAGTTTAGTTTATCAACAGTTGCACCAAAAAATTCACATTTGAAAATACTTTATATTAATTTCCATATAGGAAGTACTAAAAGTTAAAACCCCGTTGTGTGTATGCTCCATGATGTCGCTGCCGGACACGACACAGACACTCCAAAGTACAAAAAAAAGGGCTTAAGTATCGTGTCCGCGTTGCCAAGTCGTATCATGTCATACTCACGTGTCCGTGTAACATAGATTGGCATAATTGTATTGTATTGTATTGTATTGTATTGTATGACACTCGCATACTTTCGTCATATTTGTTTAGCACCCTTGGAATTCCTGCATCCAAGAGTGTCTAATCCAATGGGATCAGAGGTGGAGCCACACTTGCAATTGCAAATTTAAGTAGAAAACTCTTATAGGAGTTACATTGGTATTTAAATTTTGGGGAACAGTTAGGTTTCTAGTCCCTGCTATGTTTATAAGAGATTTTAATTCATCTATTGTTTTTCTTCTTCTTTTTCAATTATCACGAAATTCTCGCTAAGCATATTTTTCACCATGTTATATCTTCATTCTTGTTGTGTAAACTTGTGATTATCTAAGAAAACAGAGACTGACAGGGATGCCATTTAAACAATTCGAAATGAACAAAATCGAAATTCTTCTTCTGCACCATGTAATATTATCTCATATTGAATTTGCAGTCTACATATCATATTCATTATATCTTACTAACACTGCAAAAGAAATAGTTAGTTTCTCACTTATCAATTATGTTTTCCACGAAAGTGTGATTGTGCTAAATCCCTGACGCTGGACGACCCCCTCGTCATCGTGCAACCTAGACGGTCAACTGTCGGTCATAAAACTGTCCAATCTTTTAAGGAGCTTTCTTATGCTTAATTGCTGGCCCCATTCAGATGCGAGAAGGCTTGGATGATTGTGATGATCCTTCAGCTTATAGATAAATACAAGAAACACTTTTCTTGAACTTCTACATTGTTTGCTGTAAATGTCCACACGTTATCAAATAATGGCATCACACTGATTAACTATTGATTAGAGTCTGAAAACTGATATTATACAACATTGAATTGCAATCTCTCTGTTTTATCATCAGACAAGTTGTGTTTTTGTTTCTTGCTAGCCCTTCTAAAAGTATTTGTTGGGCTTGACTGTTCTAGTTTTGTAATTTTATGTAATTGTTTGTCCTTGGAGATGATTTGTCAGTCTTCAAGTTCTCCATGTAAGTTATCATTTAGTTGTAAAGCTATGTCGTAGTTATGAACCATTCTCGTTGAGAATGATTTATCAAAGTTATTGAACTCCGCAGTTGAAGATATCATTGTGTCCAGTTAGTATGTTTGTACTTCATAACGCTGATGTATTTGTTTATTACAGATACTGCCAAAAATCTAAAAAAAATAGCACATATGAGCACTGTGGTGGATGCTCCCAAAGTCGCAGACGCAAACGAGGTAATATGTCAAAGCACTCATTATCAAGTGCATCTAATATGTGGAATTGATCTAATTGTAAAAAGCTCATTCTATGTTTGCTTAACTGCTTCGAGAAATGCATGCATGAATATATATTTGGAGACAATATATATTCAAATGATAGAAACAGTTTCCTTATATTGCCTTTTTAATAGAGCTCCAAATGTTGGGTTTCATTCTTGTGGATGTATCAATAGCTTACAAGTCATGGTCAGTATCTTTATGGAAGTGGATTACAAAATGGATTAGATTGCTAGGAGAAAACTTGTTTTTAGTCTCACATTTGTAATACTTGTAATTTAATAAACCATAACCCTGTTTTTGTATCATCTTTATAAGAAACAGCATCATGGCTCTATGGTTCTTCTTAGTAATATATGATATACTGATGGTGTCACTTGACTGCAGGATGCTAATGGCAATTTTCTCAATGATAAGAAAGTGACAGTTGTCTTTGTTTTAGGTGAGGCTTCTTTGATTGTTATCAGGACACAAGTTATTTCTCAACCCTCACTTGTTAATATTGTGATATTGATTTTTCCAGTCCAGAATGTTTTTTCGTTGTCTTTTGATCACATATTTGGCACACTTCCTGAGAAGATGCGTTTTGTACTAAACAGTAGAATTTTACCGATATTAATATCTTGAAATTTTCTATTTCTTTTTCTTCAGAATGATAATTGGTATTTAGTGAAGTATAACTGTAGGTGTGATATAATCTAATTTACTTAGCATACAGATGGACCTAATTCTTGTAATTGCTCAGGATACGCTGTTGGTTTCTAGGTTTTCCACTATTTATGAATACCTGGAACCAGGCTTTCTTTCTGCATGATTACTTTCAGTAAAATAAGGGATGAAATTGGATTCAATTATATGAATGGTCAGTCATGCATAAGTGAAATAATTGGTGAGATACACTAGTCATTTCGTAACAGCAAGTAAATCATACAGATAAATAGTAAGAGTGAGAAGACTAATTTCCTTTACTACACACTCTTGTTCATCTATCGGAAAGGTTGAGAAAATGGATTTTGCCATCTTTAATCTTCTGCTTCATTACTTGGCGCAACCACATTTGCTCTTGTCATCTTTTGATTAGGCAAAATATCTAACGATTGGTGAAGATGTGACCAATGAGGAGAATCCAAAAGGAGTTCTTTTCCTTGTTGATTGATGGTGTGACTTAAATTTTTTATTTTATCAATGTGGTCTATTTGAAGTCCAAGTTTCCTCTTTGCTTGTTTTGGGGACTTATCCATAGCCGATATCCTGATAAGGCTGATAAGGAGTAATAAGCTTCCCCTTGTCTTTCTAGTCTTAAATTAGAATGATAACAATATTTTGGACTGATATTTTGATGGATTTGGATAGAAAATTTGCCACTTAATTATTTATCCAACAACTAGCTAATGCAGTTCGCTTCCTTTCTAGTTTCTACTGTTAGATGGTATGGTTTAATTTAAGAGGGACCATATTAGGTCAATAGTACATCATGGTTAACTACTTCATAAATGGACGCACAAACTTTCATTACAATAAGAATGTGTTCTAGTATTGACAAGTTATGAGAAAGAAAATCATAACGTTGTGAACCATAAGTAGGAAAAATAGATTGTTGTTTGAATTGAAATTTGAAAAAAATAATTGTTCTCTCATTAAAGCCAATAAAGGGGAATGAAAGGAATGCAAGCAACTGTAGTATCCGATGACTGCTTGGGTCTAAGTTATCTTGGAAGAGCTGCTAAACGGTGCCCAATAGTTGCAAAAGGCACATTGGTTATTGGAAACATTTTCAGCAAATGAATCATAGACATCTTCCATATTTCCACAAAGTTCAATTTGCAGCAGTGCAGATTCCTAGATAATAACTGACACTAGTAACATAGTCAACCTTGTAATGACTGACGCTATTAACATAGTCAACCTTGTAGCAGTTTGCTGAATCAAGCGAGTTCTGAATATTTAAAATCTTTTGGAGCTTATCAGGGTCTTTTGCAGGAAGTGTGAAAGGTTCTGAATTTGGGACCATCAAAGAACTTGAAACACCTCATCCATGGATGTCTGCCTTCCTTTTTTGCACACTTACTTGGGAAAAATGGATGATCAGGAGTAAGAATTAGGAGATTTAATCTAGTGAAATCGGTCAGAGTAATATGAGTGGTTAGGGTCTATTACATCTGGAACAATAAGATCGTCAGCAAGTATGAGGGAACATCTTGGTGAAAGAACTGGGAAATACATACACATAATTGTGAAGGAACCTATGACGTGGTAGAGTCAGGAGATGCCATAGGATGATGAGAGATACAGCTGAAAGATGGGAGGAGGCGAGAAGGTTGATTACGAGAAACCAAGAGGGAGAAAGGGCTCTAAGGGCATTCATAAGCAGGGATTTTATTTGTACTATTAGATCAATGAATTATGTATCATGCACACTGAACTGAAAAGCATGATAGATGGTTGGAAATGAACACAAGCTATACAAATTCCAAGAGTAGATTGTATTGCCTCATAGTCGCACACAATGATAAATTTGTTTCTAATTTTCCTTACTTGTAGATAGTCTGAGGAATTTTCTCAAAGGAATATAAAATTGAAGAGTAGGGATTCTTGTCTAAATTATTTTCTGCTATTCTCCTCTCAATTTTCTTTTCCTCAACAAGCATCTCTTTGCAACTGATTCTGAATCCATGTCCGAATATGTTCAGGAGGGCCTGGCAGTGGAAAGGGAACTCAATGTGCAAATATTGTTCAACACTATGGGTTTACTCATCTCAGTGCTGGGGATCTTCTGCGTGCTGAAATAAAGTCTGGTTCTGAGAACGGGTATAGAATGATATCTTGTTTTTTGTTCTCTCTAGCCTATTTGTAGTCATTGTGCACTAATGCAGAATACCAGTTTCTTTTTTAAACAAATACATGCATGCTTCTTCATGACTGATGGCTTGTAACATTTGGATACTTCAGTTTTGTTTGAACATGAGATGATTGATTAATTATTGTGTTTTACTTCTACTAGTACTGTGTCTGATAGAACTCTTATTGCCTTCATTGCTATCTTTACTCAAGAGCAATGATTCAGAATATGATAAAGGAGGGAAAGATAGTGCCCTCTGAGGTAACAATCAAGCTTTTACACAAGGCAATGTTGGATAGTGGAAATGACCGATTTCTCATTGATGGATTCCCTAGAAATGAGGAGAATCGTGCTGCATTCGAGAATGTTGTAAGGCTTCATTCTTCTGCTATTCGTTGAGAAAGTTCGACTTAATCTTATTCCTAATCATATTCTAATCACCTGACACAATTCTGAAGTGGTGAAACTGTTCAGTTGTAAAGCATGTAGATTATATCTGATTGTTTGTTGTTCTTACAGACGAAAATTGAGCCCGAGTTTGTATTATTTTTTGAGTGCTCTGAGGAGGAAATGGAAAGACGCCTTTTGAACCGCCATCAGGTTTTATGCAAACATATAAATGTTCATAGTAGATACTAGATATATGGGTTTCCCTTTTACCATTGAAATAAGGCATATATTGTGTTTTCTCGACTTCCTAAGTACATATAATGCAGACCTCTACAGCTCGGATACACTTTTGATGTTTCTGATTTTACAACTTTCTAAATGATACTTAGGGAAGGGATGATGATAACATTGATACAATAAGGAAACGCTTCAAGGTTTTCGTGGAATCCAGTATACCTGTAGTTGAGCATTATGATTCGAGGGGCAAGGTTCGCAAGGTACATTTCCTACGGAACAAAATAAGAACCTAGCTCTTTTCTATCTTGTGCGTGTCATGAATTTATTTGCAAAATAATAACAATTATATTTGAAAATTGATAAGGTAATTATTTACTAGCCAAACACTGCCTTTTTGATTCCTGCCACCAGTGATTATTTTTAAGTCCAATTTGCACTTTAACACCTTCATGTATCCCTCAATTGCAATTTGATACCCTAATTTGGGTGACTGAATTCCTTCATGCAAGTCTAATATTTCTCCAGCTGACTCTATCAATGTGCGATGATGAATGAAACATTGCCTGATTGCTCATGCAAGTATTATTTTTGTGCAGATTGATGCTGGTAGACCGATTGAGGAAGTGTTCAATGCTGTAAAGGACACTTTCTCCCCATATAGTGAAAAGGCAAGATATTAGTTTTCTCTGATTTCTTTCAAAGTACAGCAAAAGAAAAGATAGTCACATTTTGTGTTAATGGAACTTTTTAGAGAATGATTTGCTCCTAAACAACATTTTAACTGAACAAAGGGTCATCGATGCATGATTTGGAAATTCATTATAACAGGATTGTATAAGCGATCTAATGCAAATTAAGAAAAACAAATATGATTAACGTATGTAACCAGTTTGAATGGATCCTGACTTTGAGCTCAATCTTGACGAGGCTGTTTAGAATTTTCCTGATCTAACCTTGTTGCTCTATCTTGGCAGGCTGTTTAGAGCTGGGAGGAAGATTCTGCCAATTGATCATTATAATTTTCTAAGGTTTCATGACACCCAGCGTGTTGCATACCTTAAATGTAAAAGCACTCTTAAATATTAGCAAAAAAAGAAGAAAAATTACTAAGCTGTAGCTAACATCATTCTGTAAGACTTTCGAAGTTATAGATCAAACTTTCAAACTTGTCTGTTGGGAGTGATCAATTCCCATGGCTTGCAACATACATGGTCCTCTCAAGCCCAAGATGCTCTCGATCAAGATATTCATGAGTGACTGAATGCAACATATTCATATATTTATCTCACAATCAAAGATTCAATATATATATATACATAAATGCTCCAAAACCAGCTGGTTGGTTTTGTATTATAGAACCATCGTATGTTTTATGGATTGGATTGGAATTTAATGGTTGAGATTAAAAGGTGTAGACCTCACACCTTTTAAAGTTATAACCATGCAATTCCAATCCAACGTACATAACATAGGTTGGTTCTGACATATGGTCGGATCTTTTTATTATACATCTTCTAGAATAGTTCAGGTCTATTTCTTTGGACATGGATCCTCAATTATTTAGGCAAATTCTATTGGCAGCCTAATTTTTTAAATTTATTTACAAGTTTGTCACTCCAATTTTTTTTACTTAAGGACAGTCCACATATTTGGATTTGGATTGCCAACAAAGTTGACAGTCATAACATAAAGTAGGACTGTCAACATTGTTGAAGTTCTACTTTATGTTGTTGGCAGTCCTAAACGATTTGGGTAGTTTAGATTTGGACTGTAAACAAAGTTGGCAGTCCTAGCATAAAATAGGTCTGTCAACTTTGTGGACAGTCCTAAAGGGGTTAGGTAGCCCGAAGTAAAATTGGAACTATTATGGGTAAAAATTACATCAAGTTTGGTTGTCCTGAAGTAAGGGACTGTCCTGGAGTAAATATGAAGTGCCTATAGAATTTGCCATTATTTAACATGTCTTCATTGCACGTTACTGCGAGCTTGACCTTGACCGTCAACACCACAATTTTCTTACCAAACAGATCGTTCCTCCGGGTCAGACTCTCAATTAGGTGCTATATGTTATAACTTTAAGCACATGTCGTAACCATAAGGATGTGAATATCCGACCCAGTTTTCTTGGCCCTTACGTCTCCAACGTTTGACCACTTTGGCCTATGCTTATTGACACAATCAAGATATTCGTGAATGTGACTGAATGCATCAAACTAGAAATATCTAGGGATGCAATCGACCCGATTTGAGCTTCACATGTTCAGTCCTGGCTCCGTTTATCACCTGGAGTTACAGAGACTGGAGCTCGATTCTGAGCTTGAAATTATTAGCTTAGATGGTTTAGATGGCAAATTTAAGATACTGATCCCATTTGAACAGAGAAGGCTTACATGGCTCAGTCGAAGAGTGAATTGAAAACCAAGATTCCTCTGTCCTTGCTGCCATGGGTTTTTGATTGTTTCATAATTGGGAAGTACTAGTATCCCCAATAGCTGCCTTTGCAAAATATCTTAAATTTGGTATGAAGCTTTGTCTACAGGCACTAGCCCTTGGTCCACTGCCTATGAACAGGGCCGGTCCGAGAATTCTATGGAAGTAGGACGGGTTTGAAAGTGAGGCTTCTTGAACGAGTAATGAAAAAAAAAACACCCAGTTTTCCTAAACGGATTTTATGAATTTTTTCTCGGATACCGGTTTTATCAATCAATTTAACAAATAAAATTTCTCAAATAATAATAATAACAAAAATATGATAAAAAAAATAACTAGTTGAGTAACCATAGTGATGTTTTTCCCTACTTAGTCAACAAGACAAATAAAAACTAGATCATTTGGAGACAAAAGGATATAGTAATGTTTAGAATAATAAAAGATATTTGAAAAAATAAATAAGTGAATTGGTTGGTCTCTGAACCATGTCATTGTCATTTTTGTTATTAAAACTTACTATGTATAAGTGGGTACAGGTTCTCTTTGGACGTCTTCATACTAAAGATATTATTACATAGTACTACTTAAGTGATTTTAGAGCCTTTCCATTGCAATGGTTGGTTGGACTAGTAAGTAACATGGACGCTGTTTCGGGGCCTTGTCTATGGAGAAGCCTCTATGAACTATTCAAAATCAGCATACATTTGGATGATATAATTAATGTTCCGTAAGGACATCTTTGCAAAACATGAACTTCACCGAATCACCATGCTGGCGACAGTTTGTTTAATTTGTTCACCTTTGCTTATTTTGAAGAAAGAGGAAAGTCCAACAATTTAAGAGGAGAAAAACTAACTGATTTCTTCTTGTAAATGAACAAAGTAAGAAAATGATCTGTACCAGAGAAGCACACGATAGATAATGATTGATAGGTCGCAACTTGATATTCACAATTCGTAGAGCAATATATAACAGAGATATTTCAGCAATGAACTGCAATCCATCAAAATAACTGTCATGATACTCCAACCTGGTACTTTTGTCATCCTAATTCAACTTCAAATGTTATTTTTCCACCCAAGGAAGATGCAAAATAGCTAACAAACATCTCAAAAGATTCGGAAAGGGTTACTTGTCATTCGAGAACACCTCGAAACAGAAAGATGAGCATTTTGAATTTATAAATACCCCGAAACAGGCATTATTACATTTTGTGTTCAGGGGTGATGGGCAAAGTATAGCATCACCAGCCAAGAAGCAGAAGCTTCAAAAGTGCCATCCTGATATAGAGCCCATTCTTGGCTTGTCTGAAGTATGCAGCCCTGGGATCAGCATCCACATCCACCGTTATCTGCACAAAGTATTGTCGATTTTGTTGGTCACCAAAAGAAACAAAATCAAGGATTCGGAAAGTGGTAAAAACCATGCACTTACTTCATCAAGTCTAGGGAGAGGATGCATTATAACAGCATGCTTTGGCATCACGCTCAACACTTTGTTATCCACTATATATTTCCCTCGGGCTGCTTCATAGAGATCTATCCTCTCACCAAACCTTTCTCGCTGAATCCTTGTCTGATAAATGACATCGCACTTGGAAGCCACTGCCAACAGATCACTGCTTTCTTCCCATTCCACACCCTTTGACGTCAAATACTCTTTAATGTCATCCTGTAAATAGTATGCATATCCAGTTTCAACATCAGATTCCACAGCCATTATAAAATGATGACACGTATGCACATGCGTGTATTTGATGGACTTCAAGGGCTACAAGCTTTTGATTGAAGTGCTCTGAGAGCTAAATAAATAGCAATGCACGTACTGACCTTCATTTTTACAACATCTGGAGAGACAAAATAAATCTTTATATCTCGGTACTTGGCAATCAGATAAGCCAAAGATCTAACAGTCCTTCCATTTGCAAGATCTCCAACCAACCCCAGTTTGATTCCGTCCAATCTGCCAATCTCCCTTCCAATGGTATACACATCCAAAAGGGCCTGTGAAGAAACAAGAATGTAGAAGTTTGAGATATATATAAGATCTTAGAGTGAATTGATAGGTGTTTTACAAGGGTGAATAGTCGTATAGTAGGTTGAAACAGGGTTACTAGAGTCCAAAAGTAGTAGTTCCTCAAATAGTGGTATGAATTTCTGTTTCATGTGAAGGAACCTGGTTTGCTGCGAAGCAGAACTAGATCCAGGCAGTGATTAGTGTACTGAAAAAGGCTTATTGGAGGTAGAATGACGACAGGAGATGTATGTGACAAAGTGGAAGTCCTCTCAAGGTTCTAAGATCCCAGATCAATCTCCATCGACATTGATATGCTCGTCTATGTTTTAGGTAAGCACGGTCTGTTCTCTTCATTTTCCAACATGTTTCTAAAGGCTGCACTCTCCTGTTTGAATTTTGATATAGCATACTACAAGCAACAGCATGTAGAGAAGAATACAAGATGAGTAACGAGAGGATGTTCTCAGAAGAATTTCTTAATCCTGGATTTGGAAATGTTGTGTATGTTTGTCTGCATGTGGTGGGGTGTGTGGGTGGGTGGGGCACTGTTGTTTTTTTTGGTTTGGGGGGGGGGGGGGGGGGGGGCTCTGCCATTACTTCTCAAAACTATCTATAGCAAAAAGAGCTGCAAACATGTAGAAAAAAACGGTGGTAGAAAGAAACAAAAGAAGAAATTATGTTTTCATGAAAATAAACTTCTGGAATGTTGAAGGGAGATGAAACCCTCCAAGATGTGGACATAGAGAGCATGGACATGGGAATAAACTTCTCTAAGAGAAGACCATTTCATTCCAATATCATATGTATTGGAAGGTTCCGAGGATTGTTTGTTTGATAAAAGAGGAACGATATTATATCAAATGAGTTCAACTGGCAAGTCTGAGCCAATAAACACCCACACAACCGCCAAAAACACAGCCTGTGAAGAATTCCAATTTCCAACACAGCTTTCTCTCGTCTTTCTTCCATCCAGGTATCTCACATTAGAGGATCTAGTTGCCATTAGCAAATATTATTTTGAATTTAAAATTAATAATATGAAATAACATTCTTAAACCTTTAAAGATTCTAGCCTGGCAGCCTTGTTAGCAGGAGCTTTGTAGCACTAGGACTTCCTCTCATCCTAGCCTAGTAGACTAGTTCCTTTTTTTACTTCAAGTTCTTTCCTTTCCGTTAATTCCTCCCTTACTCACGACAACCAACCCCCATCTCCTCCTCTTCCTGAAATACTTGCGCAAGGAGTTCTAAATCTTCTTACTGTTTGCCTCTTCCGACTTTTTTGTTGCTCAATGTGTTGGGATCAATTGTGGATTAAAGGAGAGTAGCCATAACTTTTCAAGTCCTACTATTAAGAAGATCCTTGAATTTTATGGCAGTTACATATTCATCAAAAAGAAAAGGAGATTTGTAGATGATGCACCGAATGAATTAGATGTTTCTTTAAGATGTCAAAGGATATTGGATTTATAGTCATGATGATCACCATTTGTGCACACCTACCGAGAGTTGCCCTCCGACACTCTTGAATTTGTACACAAGTATCATTCTCATACTATAGGTAATATTCTTGGTTTAGCTATGGAATATTCTACCGTGACACAGTATCACGAAAAGCTATTTTACCTGGGTTCTTCACTACAGCTGACTTACTAGGACTCTTTAGGGTTCTTTTAGAATAACCCTGGTGATTAAAAAAGAACCCGGGATTCTTACAATAAAATGACAAAGAACCGAATATACCTACTAAAGAATTTGCTTATTCTCTATAAGTTATGTTATACTCTGCTGCTATCCACATGTACGAAGAGAAAAGTTGCAATAACAAATGGTTCATGCTTCTAAAGATTTGACATTATATCAACAGGAACACATACCTTCATATGCTCCAAATTCATTAGAGTGTGGTGGGATATATAATTGTGTCCACGAATACTACTTTTTAGATTATATACCCCTTAGATATGTCCGGCACCAGCTTCCTTTGCCGTATACAAGCAACATAGCTAAAATCTAGGACATAATTGCTAACAATCACATTTGAAGCCTTAACCAATTCTGTCCTGCGGTAGGCATGGTAGATAATTCAAGATGTTGCACGGACACTGCTATGGACATGGTGACAAGATAGTCAACTTTAGTGTGCCCATATATATTGGGGTGTCACTGGCGTTCTGTTATGACATGGAGACATGCTTTGGCCTTTGGGAAGTGTCTACTTCCTAACATTTCCAAAAATTATCATGATAGGCCATCTGTTTCAAGGTTTGAAACCGATAGGTATCGGCCGTATCGTAGCATTTTTGCCCTGGTCGACTCGATACTGACCCCTATAGATACAGGTACTGGTTGATAATGACATTGGGGCCCCTTTCCTGGATAATTCAACAAAGAAAAATGCTACAAGAAAAAGAGAGAAGTATGGGGAACAAACAGTGTGGTCACAATGATTCAGTCATGCTGAAGACCGACTTGCTATAGTACGTCGATAAGATTCATTATCAACACATTATATCCATTACCTTTTTTCAAAGCTATATATCTATAAATTCACAACATTCGTCCACTTAAAATTATTCCATTCGTATATATATATTGTGGGCATACCTTGTTTGAAAAGCAAGTAAATAAACATCATTCTCTCTGTTTCAGGGTAAATGATTCAACAATTTTGAATATTACTCTATTAAAACAAACAAAAGAATCCATACATAAAATTGTGCCTAAATATATCAAAAATCTTTCTAATGCCATTAATAAATTTCTATTATTTTGGGCTTTCCAAAACGAAAGAATTCCAAAACTCCAGTCAGAAACCACTGAAACGATACTCATTGGGCCCGAAACCAATTCTGATACCAATAGTGTGATCTTAACCTCATTGTCACCAAAGGTAGTAAAGTATATTATGCTCAATAGCTCCCTAAGCCCTATCGGTTCTTTAGAAAAATAAAATGGTTTAGATTTCAAGATAGCACTGAGCTTAATATTTCAGGGTTGTTCATACAATAAACTGATAACAAATATAATACCATCCAAAAATTTTGATAACGAACCTAATAACAATTTATACAGAACATACGCACTATGTACTATAAATGTTATAGGTGACATTATATGAGTATTGGCGCAACTCATTTCAATTTAATGCAACATAGCCAATAAATTTCAAGTAAAACCATCAAACTCAACATAATAGTAATAATAATTTATAGTGAGTTCTTATTGTCTGTCCCTGTGAACATTGCAACAACCAAAAAGAGCTGGAAATGTATGTACCCTAGCAAGTTATTTAAATTTCATAATTCTATCATCACAACTTTTCTTTCCATAGCAAGTTCTCTATTCAAAGCAGCAATATGCTAGAAAAGAAACTATTGATGGAAACAATAAGGTTGGAAGGTTTACTATATAAATATTTAAATATAAAAATTGATGCAAGAACAGTCCCAAATCAACATCAGCAATTAATATAGTATTTGGGTTTGACAGTTGCATAGCTAAGATCAAGGAAGCATGACACCAGGGCCATCCCCTTCTCATTTCAAATATGTATAGGTTGGATACTACCTCAGAAGTGCCAAAACAAACATGCATGATCCCTGTATTATTGTGTCTATATGTATAGGTTGGACACTACCTCGCAAGTTACTTATCTAAACCCAACTTCCCCAACAGGAAGAGGATCTCAGAATCTTCCAAAGGAACCACAAGTAAAGCCAAAAGGAGGTCATGCGTAGACATCCTAGTTCTTTTAGCCTTTGGAATGGGGGGACTATGGAGCATGATAAAACTCTATAAGAGATATGACCCCATAACTCTATAACTCTATAACCATTGAGCATTTTAAAACTCTACAACTCTTTAGGTTTTATAATCAATGTGTCGACCTGAAGCCAACCATTATGAGCAAGACATGGTCTTACCCAAAAACATGGATAGACAACTGGCAGGTAGGTAAACCTATCTTTTTGGTCATTCAGCTGATGTATCCTAGGTGCAACCTCCAAGTTCTACATACTAAGAAAGGCCATAGTTACCTCGA